>JAJJWW010000527.1:0-106489 GCA_023531295.1 Papaver armeniacum
CGGACTTGTATTTAGATTTGTTTTAGGTTTCTTTTTCTTTTTATTATTTTTTGTTCTTTTACGCCTTTGGTATTTTCGATTCTTTTCAGATTTGGGCGAAGCTACAAAGGAAAGAAAAAGTCTTTATAAAAGGAAAGCATCGCTTCAAAGAAGGAAAGAAAAGAGGAATGCGAAAGGAGTGAAGAAAAGAAGATTTTGTATATAGTTATTTTGTTTTTATTTTTTTAGAAACTGTAAATAGGGTTTTATTTTGTAAAATTTTCTTTTCCTTTTTGGACACTTTTGGACTTAGACATTATTTTTAAAACCTAAGGAAGGGTTGAGATTAAATATAAATTGTTTGCGGAAGGAACAATGATTCACGTGCATTGTCTCGGCCCTCAGTTCAATACTGCCCTGACATGGTCGGTGGCACGATGCGAGCTTCAACGGTTCATCGCCCGTCACAATTACGGGAGGTAAGACTCTATCACCCACGAATCCCTGTCGGTGGATTTTATTACTATGTAATGACTCACGCCCCTGCAAATAAAATATTCGGCCGGTATTGATAGCCGATACAACGAATATCCATGTTTGAGTTTCAAAATGGGCGTTACTACTTTGACCATAGTGTGAATAGTGGTTGGGAACATCGGCCTTTTCAAGGTTATAGCTCATACCATGATGAGTCCAATTACTATCCACACGCCAGGTCATAGAGCAAAATTCTTATATTTCTCCTTTAGAAGAGTCTCTCGGTAAATTAGAGAAAGTAAACCACGTAAGTTAGCTAAGATGAATAACTTAGTTTATGGTGAAAGAAGAACTTTCTTTAGAGGAATCCCTCGAGATGATAGCGGAACGCGACAGAAAGAATTGCTTTCGAAAATAATCTAGATTTCCAATGGTGTTTCAAAAATACCCTTGAAAATGAGGATAGTTATTTGCATAATCAAGATGTGAGGATAAAATTGGTAACTGCTACTTGTTTAGATGAGGTTCAACCATTTTCATATTATTATAATGATGATTATGATGAGGATAGTCTTGATGAAGAATTTGAAATAAGTAGGCATAGTGATCGGGAATTTTTACTCAATTGAGCTTAATAATGATAATGTTTCTAGTTCAAATCCAAATAATTTTAATAATTATTCCTATTCAAAAGAATGAGGATTTGACTAGAGATACCCCCAGATTTTTTAGGCGATGTATTATTTCATTTTGATTGAAGCTAATAATAGTTTAGAAGAAGCGAGTTTATCTGAGAATATTATTTTAGAGTCTAGCGATTTAGAAAAATTAGTCTTAGACAAAGAAAATGAACTCGTAGAGATGAGTGAGGATGAAGACGACTTAGAAGAATCAATTGACCATTTTCGGGAATCGAGATGACCTTGAAATTAGGAAAGTTGTGACTAGTCTTTCTAGAACAAAAACTCTAAATTTGGGGGTGATTATCATTCTCCATGTGCCTTAACTCTTAGAAAGGTCCTAAAAGCGGACTTGACATATGTGCCTCAACCATTTTACAAGATTATCTTCATACGTTTTCTGAACCTAGTGATGTCCATAAGGAAGTTCGATTTGTTAGAAACCCATCCTACGGTTGATGTGGTTTTAGCCAGGCTATGATACCAGTTGACTTTGTTTTCCCACCAAATATTTTCAGCAATGGGAGCATTATAAGTACCGGATGTGTGTCGGTATTAAGTTTGAGTGAGCCTAAGTACTTTAGGAAATTAGTATCGACACATTTTCTTAAGATTGACCGCCGGTTTCATCATGGTCAATTGTGTGAGTCAAAGCGATTGACTTTAAGGATCCGCAATTATTCGGGTTATTATTATGTGCTTCTAAGTTCTTATTTGAGTGTTTACGAGACTTTACAACCTGAATCGGATTTTAGCTTTGAGGAAATGGAACCCATGAAAATATTTTATTTGGACCCGGATTATAGAACACAGACACAGACCACGGCTAGATGTAGTTGTCTTAAACGAAACTAGACAAGGGTGTGCATTATTTGTTAATTTTCTTGGCACAACAGATTCCTTTTACTTGTGATAGCTATTTGGTTTTGATGACATACGGATATTTCGGCTATTAATTTTATGATTTATGAGGTGACTAATCCTTTCTTAGTCCTAGGCGAAGACGTTAAACTTAGCACTTCTTGGGAGGTAACCCAATATTCATGCGACACGGTAATATCTTTCCTTAACTATTTTGCTTCAAATGTGCTGGTTTTTCCTTGTTCATGCTTTTAATTTTATCTTTAGAGCATTGAGGACAATGTTAGATTTAAGTTTGGGGTATAGGAGAAACTTTTAGTTGCATTGATAAACTCGAGAGCCTAGAAATTTATGCTTATTAAGGATGGCACTAACCAATCTAAGTGGATGGAAGCATTTTGGTTGTAGGGTTGAGGAACCAATCACGATTAGATGGAAACATCTAAAGAGTCTATTCATAAAATCCAGAGCTCGGGTGTTATAATTAAAGAAAAAACATGGTAGTTTCGCCATATCTCGTTGAATCCTTTTCACTTCTATTTATATTTTGTTTTCCTTAAAAATATGTTTTCTAAGTGATTAGGTGGGGCTAACTGATTCCAAGTTGTTACCACTGCTAGGGTGAAATAAGGATTGAGATACCAAAATAAAATAAAATTGAAAAGATAAAA
This sequence comes from Papaver armeniacum, assembly GCA_023531295.1. NCBI lineage: Eukaryota > Viridiplantae > Streptophyta > Magnoliopsida > Ranunculales > Papaveraceae > Papaver > Papaver armeniacum. Next base: position 2,669 of record JAJJWW010000527.1, read on the forward strand.
AAAAAAAATTAAAAAAAAAAAATTGAGACCGGACCATCAGACCAAACGGAATAAAGTGTTCAATAAAATCGACTGCTGGTTCCCTTGTATATGCCAAAAGAGTTGATCTAGAGTTAGGATTATCGACCACTGGTTCCCTTGTATATGCCAGTATGTTGATATTATTCCAGACCAGTATCTCATTCCATTAGGATAGGTTCATTTTGGCAGTGGCCTTCAGACAGATATGAGAAACACCATTCACCTTAGTTAACATCAAAACCATCTACGTTTTTCTATATCCATTTCTTACTCTATCCATGTGATTGGTTGACTCCAGTTATGATGTCAGAAACTATCTGAGTAGAGCTTTGTGACTTATATATGAATTTTAGTATGCTTGAGTGCAAACTCGTGTACATCAATTGGAATTTAGCATCGGGGTACTTCTTCTGTAGTCAATACCAGTATGTCAACCAAGGAGATTCTTTTAGTGCCTTTCAAGGTTCTGCGTGGATAGTTAGGGTCTGAGTATAAGGTTTTGTGGGTATATCTCTGTAAACCCTCCCGAGACTATAACTCAAGCCATTTAGGCCACCAAAGGGGTTTAAAGGCTTATTGCATGTCGCTAAATGCAATCGGCTTTGATACCTGTGACAGTGAGTTAGGATTTTATTTTTAGATTTGATTTTCTGGGCGAGCAAATAATAAGTTTGGTGTATTTGATAGACACATTTTTGTGTGCGATATAATCTCAATTGTATATATTGTTAGTGCTCGATTTTGTATTTATTATGGCTTATTATGTTTTGTAGGTGTTTTTGGAGAAACAAGCTTTGCGGGAAAATTGGCTGAAAAGTGGTATTTGCATTCGTGGAGAGAAAATTACTATTGGACTCTCAATTTGGATAAGGGGCACCTTAATTACTAAGGGTGACCCATCGTTATTTGCACCAGGGCTTCCAAGGCGTATGCTAGAACCACCCCTACTGCAGTTGGGGACACCCTTTTTCTTCTTCGTTTAAAACCTATTTTGGCGAGGAAAAGAAACTAACTCACCTGGATATTTGGATTGAGGTTTGAGTGAAAGATTTTCTCGTGGATTTACGTTGGACAAGTTGGGTTAGGCTGTTTGATCAAACAGATTATCGAGAAGTGTTAAAGCGTAAAAGGAAAAATCCGATAGAGTTTTGATAAACATGGAGTTGTATGTATTCACGAGATGATTTGTGAATTTTTGGAAAGTACGTGGAGAGCAGTTGATTATATCCGGCTTAGGAAAGTATTGATAGGCGCGAATATCGTATGGAGTGCGGGGAGAGTATATCTATGACTTAGGTTAAAGATAAAAAAAAAAGGAAGAAAAATCCGATACGGGGGAGAAAAGAAAGGAGATTAACTCGAGTGATTCTCGCGCCTGTTGGGTATATAGGCAGCTAGGAGGTCGAGGCAGAGGCGGTCGAGAACTTTGGGTAGGTTTAGAGCGAAATAACAAGGCTGCAGAGGAAGAATTGAGAGCGGAAGAAGAAGAAGAAAGAGTTGCGAGACGACACCACAAAAGTGTCGTTCTCAAGAACACGAAGAACAGAGACTAGCATAGGCGAGTCTTATTTAAAGCGCACAATAAAAGTATCGTTGTTCGGGGAATAATAGATCACACATACTATCGGCTGTCATCTTTTCTCTAAATGATTTCACCACCGTTGTAAGAGTTGTTTGTAACGCCCTTCGGCGTTGCAAACTCATTTTTTTATTAGTTTTCTCTTGTTTTCACCTATTTGAGCTATGAACAATTATTTTGAGCACGTGAACAATATGAGGAGCTAAACCCCAACACTTGGATGACGGAGGAAGCCATATTTCATGCGTGTGGTAATTATATTTAATTCTTTCATGACTTTTTGCATGGATTGTTAATTGTTTTATGATTTTTATTGAATGGTTGTGATTTCAATTGATGGGTTATACTTAGGTTAAGTCTTTTGATATCCCATGCTTTAGATATACGATCGTTGCTTTTAAAAAATCTACCTTGGCAAAACATGAGTCAATATTTTATTATTATTTGAGCTATAATTGTCTAGGATAAATATATGAATCGCATGAATGAATTTATGGTGGAATCACGAGTCTAGTACCTCTCGATATTTGTGACAAACTTTTACTTTTATTAGGGTAGTAAAAGTTCGTTCAACTCGGACTTGTGTATATATTTTCTTTATTTTAGTATTTTCTTAAATCAAATCTTTACAAGCCGAGTTGAGCAGAACTTTTACTACCACTTTCTACCAACAACTTCGAAAACACATCAACTGTCACTAACAATGAGAAGGCCGGCATCTTATTTTAAAAAAACCTTGTCGGCCTAGAATCCTGAAAAACATAGTCTGCGATTTCTAACCTAATCTAACAATCAGAGCACTAAACAATAATGGGTTTGAGTTTAGAAATCACTTACAGTCTTCTTTTCACCGGCGGAGGGTTGTTTTCAACATTCTCGGGGGATTGAACTTTCGGGTTTACTAGTTCCATCTTTTCTTTACCTTTTTCTCTGATTTGGATCTTTTGATACTTCTGTTGAATTTGTGTTATGTATTGATCGTTTGGAATCAACCATTTTTAGGATTTTTTCTTATGAGTTTGATGGAATATGAGATGAAGAGAGAGAAGATTAACGGTTTGTTTAAGTTTTTTTAATTTTAGGGTTATTAGATTAAGTAATAGGGTTAATTAGTTCAAGGGTAATAAAGTAAACTCACCCACATTTAGCCTCCCCTTAGTAAGGCACTATGTCCATATAAATGCGGGTATACCCCAATCTGCTTGGGGAAAATAAAAAAGAGAGACAAATAATTCAATCGATCATAATCACCATTCAAAAGACACTACACAAGCTGAGACTAGATTTCAATACAAAAGCATGACATTAAGTGAAGGTCATTAACATAATCTTTTGACCATTCATAATTTCAAACGAAATCACACAAACCTATTATGGACCAATGATATTACTTAAGGCATTCTCACTAATACACCATCCCATTTCCTAGATGAAACACGAGAACAAGGGAAATCAAATTCCTAAAAGCACTTCAATAGCAAACCCAATTTAAGAAATACAGAAAATCAAGGGATAAATTACTGTCCAATTGAGCAATTCAAAGGAGAACCCCATCTAAAGAAAATGAGTAAACAGTACAAGACCTTAAAATGTAAGCATAATATAAGACTATGATTCCCGAAAACAACAATCAATCTAAAGAACTAAGTAAAACAGAGAGGAAGGAAATCCAGAAGATTAAATTAGTAGACCCATTAATTATCCCCGATTGGAAATCAAATACAGGAGCCATTAAAAATATCCCAAATTTCTAACCCTAGATAAAATACCTAGAAAATTACTAAAATCTAAAAATAGAAACCTACTAATCAAGCAAACAGGATCATGATTAAAATGAAAATACTTGAAAAGAATGGACCTAGCAACTAAAACCCTAATGCATTACTCATGCGATAGAGACAAGGATGAAATTGAACATAGAAAAGGATAAAATAAAAAAGGAAACCTCGCCCCGATAGCAGCCTCTCGAGCCATAATCAAATTTTTGGATTACATCCCATGCTCATGATCTATGTTTACCACCAAGCAATCCTAAAGTTTACTCAGACAAGAAGGTTTTCGCCATGGTTAGGGCTTTGCTTTTGAATAGTACTAATTTTAAAGTTATTTTTGTTAAGCTTTCAAAAAATAGATTAGCTGACCGGCTTGCACGTCGGTCTAGGAAGTTTTGTATTAAAGATAATTGGGTCTCCTTTCCTCCTTTTTTGGATAGTTTTGTAAGGAAGGAACCTTTATAGGATGTTTGTATTTCCTTCTCGGTTAATTTAAAGTGTGTTTCTCGGAAAAAAAAAAAAAAGAATATTTATTGTAATACTCAGTAAGGGTATTCGGTAATTTTGTAGTCCCCAAAATATTAACTGTACTACTCCGGAAGTGTATTTTGGTAATATTCACAGTCCCCGAAAAATTTGATATATGTTACATCTTCAGTTCATCGGAATGTACATAGAGGGCTATCTCTAGTAACCCGGTAACCGAAGAATGCATCATGTCGTTTCCGATCAACCTGAATTTCTATACTGGCTCGCTAAATCTGTTGAAGAACCATATAATCTGATATGTTACGTTTCCAGTTCATCGGAATGTGCACCAGAAGTCTATCTCTAGTAAACTGGTAACCGGAATTTCTATATCGGATCACAAAATCCACTGAAGAACCATAAAATTCGATATGTTACATCTCTAGTTCATCGGAATGTACAACTGAAGTCTATTTTTAATAATGTCAGTAGCAGATTTTTATAATGGACCAGCTTAATCCTTGAAGAACCATAAAATCAGATATGTTACATCTCTGGTTTATCAGAAGCAGCGTTTGGGGGATACTTGAACTAATTGGGGGATATAAATTACTTCCCCAACCAATAGATGTCTGAAGGGGTGTTTTTTGGGGGGCAAAAATACTAAAATACCCTTCCCTCAAAATAAAAATTAAAAAACTTAAAATCATATCCCCGTTTCCATCTTCACCTCTTATTAATCTCTTTTAAGGTTAGGGCTTTGAAACCTAAATATTCCCCACTCCCTTTCAAATTCTGAATTTTCCCCACTCCCTTTCAAATTCTCTTCTCCTTCTCTGCCAGCTCCTCACTTTGAAAACGATTTTTTTTTTTACATTCGGAAGTGATGAAGACCATGCGGTAGTGATGAAGACCATCTTAGGAAATGATGAAGACCATGCCGGTGGTGATGAAGACCATGTCGGATTATTATTTTTTTACATAGGAAGTGATGAAGACCATCCGGAATTGATGTAGACCATGCCGAAAAATGGTGCAGGCATGCTTGGTAACTAGCATTCAATGCCGTAACTAAATGCTGGCATGCTCGATAGTCAAGTGAAAAAAAAATCAATTTTCTGGATACTTTACATCATGTGCCGGCAAAGAAATTTAAGCAACATACTATGCCGCTAGCAGTACCGTCATGCTTGAGAGTCAACTAACAGTGCCGGCAGTGGACTGATTAAAACCAGAAAAAAAATTCAAAACAGAATAGGTCGAACACAGCCGGGAGGGGCTACGCCCCCCTGGACCCCTCGGATAGCGGCAAACATTTATGAAAATTTCCAACATATTCCGGCATGGATGGACAACCAACAACAATGCCCGACACACTGTGTTGGTTGAATATTCCCTGGTAAGTGAAAATATGGTGTGCCGTCATTGATATAACTATGAATACCATGCCGGTTTAGGTTGTTCCGGCATGGTATTCATAGTTATATCAATGTCGGTAGGATGTTTTGCAGGTGCAGCCATGGAGAACCCAAATTTACATCTGGAGAATATTCAACATAAAAAGACATATTTGTTGCTAACATGAAGACTCGGATACATCTCTTTGGTCACTATGGTCACTCATCTCAACCAAAATTTTTGAACTCAACATTCATACTTTTAATCTCTCCAAAATGATAATGATTTCTATAAATCATTTTCAAACTAATCAATTAACATAACTAATTATTATTAACAACTAAACCTGATTAATGAGATGTAGATTAGGAATTAGTGAAAATACATGGATATGGGGTGACCTTGATTTACTATTTAAATCCTGTTTTTATCTTTTTCTATATCCCCAATCGCGTTCTTTGTTCAAGGTCACCCCATATCCATTGGGGATATAGAAAAAGAAACAGTCTGTTATAAGTTGACTCAATATTCAAATGAAACAGATCTCATTATAAGTTGACTCAATGACTCAATCTTTTTCTACTAGGACACCGGCGTTCGTGCTTCCAACGCCCATAACAAATTCCCTCTCCGAGGTTTATATTTTATTAGTATTAAATAATCATGTGGACCCAACTTATATTAATAAAATCATTAGTGGGACCCAACTTATATTAATAAATCATTAGTAGGACCCAACTCTTATTAGTTTATATTAATAAAATCACTAGTGGGACCCTAAAAATATCAGATTTGTTCATTTTGCCTTGTTTCCCATAGTGAAGAATGCAGTTTGTTCATCCACGTGGCTGAACAAATTTTTGTTTTTGTTCATTGCCATAGGAACCGCTCTAATCGGGTAACAGAAATTTCTATAATGAATCGCCAAATGTGCGGAAGAACCGTAAAATATGATACATCACATCTCGAGTCACGGATGGGCAGCTGAGGTCTAATTCCCATTACGGATGAACCCTGAACACTTTTCTTATAAATGATCATTGCGGATAACATGGTAAAGTGGTAAGTTTTTACTTTTAGTTATCATTGTGTTATGGCCTGAAAAAGCTCCACTTATTCCGAGGTTGAAAGTGAAAACAAAATTATGCTTATTATTAGACTTTGACACCAAATGAAAACATCAGAGTGAGACGGTGGGAATGCTGCTGCTCTCCAAAGCTCTGCTGAACTTGATCATTGCTAAAATCCAAGTTTGTATTGCTTTTGAAGTACCCTTGAAAAATAGCAAATCTTCGTGGAAATCCAATAGTTTGGTTTTTCCGTCACATAAGGACAACATATAAGTCATCCTATTTTGACGGTCAGAAGGAATCGGATCGGTTCTGGTTGGCTCGGATTTTTGGTGTAATTACTTTGTTGTCCCTTTTAGTTAACTTAACCAATGTCAAAGGGTGAAGTAATATCCATACCCGTCAGATACCAATTTGCCTAACTACTTTATCCGTTTACTTCGTTCCCCTTCATTTTTTCCTTCTTCTTTGTTAGGTAAAAAATACCGAAGAGAAAGTTGGCGAATGAGAAGCTGAATCAGGTGACCGAAATCTAAAACAATGGATTTCAGTTAGCATATCAGTGGCATCACAAATTTTATACCCATTTCCAGCCAGTTCAGGCAAATCAAGCCTAGTTAGTAGTTTCAGTAATGTAGTAAACTGAGAGTTGTATATTCAGTTGGTATAGGATATGAGTACCCTAAACGGTACCATCGTCAAATCTTATAATGGTCGAAATGTAGAAGAGTTATTTCCCTAATGCTAAACAAATTGACTTTGGAACCGTCGGGGACAGGATGAAGGCGAAATTGAAGCAAGCAAAGATACTTACGCAGTTAATATGTCCCTTACTAACCAAATGATCGATTCGTATCAACTGAAAAATCCTTTAATTGCATTTATGCTTAACGCGACTAGTGATTTCATAATATTTTTCGTACAATATATTGTCCAGTAGGCAAATGGCGAGAAAATAATATACACATATTGTTCCAAACATGGTCCTATAAATTGGGTACGGCAATAGATGGTCGTATAAAATATGTTGGGTCCTTCGGTCCATGGGCGTATCGGGTACATTATTCAAGTATGAAATCTGATCGGTCCGAATTTCAGTTACAATATACACCAAACATTCTAATCCGATGAGGCATTTGCATGTACTAGCCATCTACTTATTATAGGTTTGATGAATGTTTGATATTCAAACCAATTTGAAAGTGACACTAGACCAGACATAACCATGTCTTCTAATTATTTCTAAATTTGTGTGAAGTGTCAATCTAAATTTACCCCGAAACTTTAGGAAACAATGCCAATTACGGGTGTACGGGTGAACAACGGCTTAGAGGTAAAAGTAAAGTTGTATCGAGCAATTAAGTTATATCTTGGTCATCAATCACCTTTGAAGTCTTCTTAGAAGAATAGTAAATACATCGTCACTTTCCAACAAGAGAAATATGAACTCCTTTTGCAGAGCTAGAAACACAAATGAACAAATACCCAAAAATAACCAGTAGATGATAAATTTAACAACCATCTAATTTTTTAAAATGAAAGCACAATCGACGGTGAGATGTTACATTACTTCGGTTTCCAACTTTCATCACACGCTTTTGTCACTACTTGTACAAGGCACCCTCGGGATACCCCTAACACAACATAGATGAAACAGTTGTTGTCGAGTCTTATTTGCATAATGATGACCTGCACTTGTTAATTAGATAATCAAGCTATACTACAACACTAAATCTCCGTGCACCTTTTGTTGTGTGTGCAAAACATCATATACAATAATAGAAAAAGTTAGTAGTTATTTTTCTGTAGACTTTATACAATATAAACATCACAAACAACGCATAGTACTCATCTAAAAGTATGAATACTGTACGTTTTGACAGAATGAACAAGCACAACGATAAATGTGGTATTGTTAATCAAGGGTGGTTAAATTTAATTAATGCAAGTGAAAACTGATGATTTTGATTTCATAGAAATGATTAGTTTTGCATGTTTTTTACTTTATGCACAAAGTTGGAATAAACAAAAACTAAGAAGTTTGCCAAAGAGAATATTATAGATTTTCTCAATAAAACCGGCTATGTTTCTGTTGGTAAAGGTTGCAATGATACCAAACGATTGCTTACTCGTGGGGTGGGATTGGAAGCGGAAGATCGCTCAATTGATCAGACATCAAATGACACGACAAAATACACATACTTTTCAAAGTGGTCGTATAAAATAAATTGGGTAGTTATTAAAGAAGGTCGTATAAAATAAATCGGTTATGATGTTCGTGGTCGTATAAATTAAAATGGGTACCTAATTGAGACCGGTAGTTGTATCGCTTTGTTGTCACTCACAAAGAGCTAATAATGCCTCCTTCATGGCACCAGCTACTACGTACAAAATCAAAGCCCTGCATCGCTTGGAAATGGTCAAAATGCTAGAGAGAAGAAAGGTTGAGAAATGATGGACCATGACATGTTCATTGAATTTATTTCATCCCTTTTAGGGAAAAACATGAAGTACTAAATACTAGATATAAACAAACATGGGATATAGTGATGAAAATTTTGTGTTGGAAAGATTGAGCACAGTTGAACCATGCATAATTTGTAACAAGGAGTACTTAACCCATCTACCAGCGAACCCACAGATTCTTTTTGAGATTCAAGTTTCGACTTAAGCTCTTCATAATCCTGTTAAATCTTTAATGTCACTAAATATACACAAATCAAGCATAAAATTAGCAACCTCGACTACCAAAAATGTTACGTTGTATTAATTCATATAATATCTACGAATATCCAATTATCACTTATATTAATGAGTGGCGAACCAGGATTTCAAATAGGGGGCCTATAAAGAAAAATTGTCGTGGCTTAGTATCCACTCCTAGCAAGATAAAAAACGAGCATAAGAAAATTAATCTCTCTATCCCCAACACTAGTAAAACAACAAGAAACAGGAAGCGGCTTTATTTTACCTGTAAAAGGTGTGCCATCGGTCTCATCCTCAAGTTCCGGCAAACGATATCACTTGCTTAGGTTTCATTGGAATAGGGAGAAACAATGAATCATACATACTAATTTATAGTTGGCATACTTATCATGATCATTTGCTCGAACTAGATAATAACCCTTCCGACCGGGGAACATGATAATAAAAATGTAATTCTTTTGGGAAGGAAAATGTAATTCTTTTAGCGTACTTATTCAAGTTAGACGAATTAGTCACTTGATATACTTGTGCCTAAAATGTCTGTCAATCGCACCAAAAAAACTCAAATGTACTACAAGAAAGAAGAGACAAGAGAGAGTTCATAAGTTATCTACGAAAGAAGATTCTTGCAATGTAAAAATATCATGAATCTTACTCTTACAACTGTTGATGGTAAAATAAAGGAAACCGCGGTTGGTAGATGGATCTCCACGGCACCGGAGTGATGCAATTCGTCACCCACTTGAGGAACATGCATCATATGCTGTTGCAACTGTCTCCTCATGGCAATATTAACCATGAATGACCAAAGTGTGGTCTCCTTTCTTGTACTTCTCGACAGTGTTTCATACCTTTCAAAATTCAAAAACTTGGGGAAACGGATTACAACCATTGAATACCAATGGAACAAGTTAGAATAAATAACTATAAAACTCTCACCAGTTCACCTCAAGCTTCAACCATTCATAAAATTATAAAATACCATGAAACTCAAACTACAATCAGTTTGATAATGATGACATTGCTTCTTCGGTCCAAACCAAGAAATCATAGTATAACAATCTGAGATGCACACATGTCGAAATCCAAACTAAATTTAACGTCAATTCAATAAAGCTAATCTTCAAATCCCTATAATTGGAAGGTGGAATCAATCAACATCTATCGTTGCCAAGTAATCAGGCTTATTGCGTCTGAATTATGTTCTTACAACTGGAACTTCAGGATTTGTTATGTTTCCAAAGAGTTCTTCCTCGTTTAGGCCCTTGAGGACTAGTAAACATACTTGTAAGCATCTGCATCATGATAACCTCAACTAACTATCGATAATTTAAAAAAGAAACTATATATTCATTGATAAAAATGCTAAATCAAACCCAAAAAGAAACGAAACCATAGAAAACAGTTCACATCTTTAAGTTCAAACTCTTTAAAACCTAATTCAGTATCATGAAACAGAATAAGAACTAATTAGGTATTGTTCTTGTCTTAGATAATAAAAGTATAAAAGAAAAATCCATACCTAGTTGTGTAAACAATAATTGCATTGAATTCCAATCCCTTTTTTTCCCTCCGTTATTCTGTGGACTAAACTTGGGTAAAATCCTAACCGTGAGGTTTTACAAGAAAAATGGGGGGCTACATCCATGTTTAGACAACCGTGCTTCCGCCCTTTGATGCATAGAGATTAAACATCTGTCTATCTATGTAATCAAATGAACAACTTCCATATCAACGCTTTTTGGTGACTACTTTCTTATACACTTTGAATGGGGGGATTAGAACAACTTTGGAGACAAGGCGATTTACTATTAGAGCCGAGAGAAAAAGAGGTAAACTAGCTAGAGTGAAAATAATGGAACTTGAATGTATAGTACCCATACTTAATTCGGGTTGTAAAAGTAATCTATTTTCGAACCCGGGTGCAAGGAGTAGCTGCAGATGGGTTAATACCTATGGTTAAGGGGTAAAGAAGGAAGACAAAAACGAAACTTAAGAAATAGGTCCGTCAAATGGGTTTGAATAAAAGGTCGTCTGTCCATATGGTTTGACTAAAACTATTGGATTTCTATGAGGATAGCTCTTGAAAAATGCCCACCATCCATTCTATTAGGTACATAATGTGCGTCTCTCCATAGAATAGGACAATTAGTAGTATAAAATAACCTACAAGACATAATTAGTAATAGAAAATATGGAGCCGTTAAATCTTTTTTTTTTCTTGAGGAAAAGCTGTTGGAGGGGAATTCATTTTTTTTAAAACATTATGAAAATTTCCAGAAACAGAAGACTTGATATTTACTGTAGTAGCTTTTAGAACGGACACAACGACCAATGCCCACATGAGCAGATGCCATTGTCTTCTTCTTCTGCAGCTAGGTGACTCATAAGAGTAAGAAAAAGAAAGAGTGTGGTGGTCCTACATTACATTCATTAAAAGAACCCAACATCTGTTTCAATCATCTTTACAACATACTAAAGAGTTTGGACCTTAAAGGTTGTTGGCAAACAAGAAAAACTATTGACTGATATCAGCGGCCAAGCTAGAATCTCAACTAAGGGGAAGCAAAATTCCATTAGGGTAGCAAAAAAGCAAAATTAGGCTTGTAAAAAAATTTGGGCTTCAAAATTAGGCTTGGAAGACCGATGGGAAGGGGTCGCAACTGCGCACCCTTGTTACACTCTGCATCCGCCACTGACTGATATAATTAGATGAACTGTTAGAAATTTTAGAAGATGGAGAGAAATTTAGAGGGACTTGTAGAGAACGTGCTACTTGATTAAAATTTATAAAATGACGATGAAGTGGTGTGTTACATGTAATAACATATTTGTGATAATTAAAATGTCTACGTATGGGTGTGGATGAAGAAATTGTTATGGGAAAGTTATATAACCAAGGGTAAATTTTCATGTGGTGTTTTGACGCCAAGAATTTCCAAGGGATTTTTCTATTTATGATGTAAAACATTACAACTAACACTCTTACTTAAACATTTTCTAATTTAAACAACTTGAAGAATGAAACGGATTTACATTTTTCAACTACCTATTCTGCCAACTCTGTGTCTCTATCTGAGGTAAGTAAATTATCTCATTTTGTCTAAAATATATGTTAGTTGTATGATTATTAGTACCTAACATCTATAGTATAATACTTTGTTCATAATTTCCTTAATCAAAATATTTACAGCAAAATCTAGGGATAAGAGAAGCAGAAATAGAAGTACATTTGTAGTAAAATGCAGATCGCATACAAATGTAAAATCTAGGTGATAAAGACAAATTGACTGTTGTCAGTCATTATTAACTTCATTGTAAAGCATAGTACAATTTAAAATTATATTCAGGAACAAAGATAAATTTGTTCCATAATCTTTCTAATCTATGGATTTGATGTATGTTTTAAGTTATACACAGTAGACAGTTGTCCAACAATTGATCAAAATCATCCTTTATAGAAGGATTGTTGTTGAGCAAGAAATACAGGTAATATCAACCAACTTTCTTCCAAGTTGAACTAATAAATTCATAATCCAAATCTACTCTCCTAGATAAGTGGCATTATCTCTCTGTCAAAGAAAAAGTATTATAGACAAGAACCATGAATTCAGATCTGTTTTCATTGGAAACACATCACATTGAAGAGAATTAATACACATAACATGTTCAAAAAAATATAATCTTAAAGGTGCTTTAAAAAGAGGAAGTAATTACAACCACCATACATCCAATCTATTCATACAACCAACAATGTTATTCAACCCTCAAAAGCAACAATTAAATCCTCCCAAGTTCTCAACCATATGCCCTATTATCATTAAAACTAAAATAAAAAAAAGAAAGGCTGCTGCTATAGAAAAGAAAAAGAAAACATACACAGTTGATTCATAATAAAGAACCACCACCTCTTTCCCCCTTCCTTACAAACCCTCCTCCTTGAGAAAACAAACAATCAAACCTCATCAGAGTAAGTAAACATAATGAATGAACATGACTTTTTTTGTTTTTAATCTTTAAATCCCAATTTGTTAACCAACTGAACTGGTTTGTTGAGAAGATCCATCCTCTCCTTCGACAAGGTCAGATGAAGGATCTTGCTCTCTTGTGGGTCGAAGTTCTTCAATTCGCTTTGTGACCTCGGCCATGGTTGGTCGCTTGTCTGGGTATTGGGCTGCACAATCTATTGCGAGTTGTAGGAGTTGAACCATCTCTTCCTCGACATTCTGGTATCTTAGTAGTTCCAGGTCAAATACTTCTGCGGTCCACTCCTCACGAACCACGGATTGAACCCATCTTGGAAGGTCGACACCTTCCTCGTTCAATAAGGCATGGGTTGGTGCTTTACCCGTTAATAGTTCTAAAAGAAGAACACCGAAGCTGTAAACGTCGGCTTTCTGGGAGACTCTACGAGGATCTGTTACCTCTGGTGCACGATATCCAGCGACACGGTTAGGAGTAGCATTGGGGCCAACAAGTTGTGCAAGGCCAAAGTCAGAGACACGAGCTTCGTATGTCTTGGTGAGAAGGATGTTGGATGATTTAATGTTGCCATGAGAGATGTGAGAGCCCTGAGAGTGAAGGTATGCGATACCACGAGCAGCTCCAAGAGCAATTCCAGATCGAGTTTCCCAATTCAAAGGAGTTCTTCCTGATCCTCTGTTACCTATAGGAATAGATGCATAAAAAATGAAAAGAGGTTAAGATAATGATCTAATGATCCATAAATGAACAATGGTGTTGCTTTTTTCATAGTGTTTAGGAGGGGTTGAAACGTAGCAGGGTAAGATGAACACAATAAGTGTGTTCAGGATGCCAAGAACCTAAGCACATGATATTTCTAACTTCTTACTTCGTTATAGTGATTACAAGTGAGGATTGCAAAAAAACTTAAGTTATATCAAAATGCACGAAAACAGACACTGCAAAGCCAGAAAACAACATACACTAACAACTTACAAACAGCATATGAAAATCACCTCTAAAATCAACGCCAACGAAGTGCCCACGAATTCAATAAAAACTATATTCATTTCTTAATGACTAAAACCTCTGGAATTACACTAGATTGAATTGAAACTAATTCAAAGACTAATAACACAATAAATTGCAGTAGCTTGCATCAATATTTCTAAGTAATGTGAGAAGATAAACTAAGACCCACAAGACCAATGATGCACCCACAAAAGACGGCATAATTCAGCGTTTTCTTAACCAGATTTTCACCAATAAAGAAGATAAAATCAAACCCTACAACAACATAAAAACATACCCACAAAACAATACTAAATAACCACAGCAAATCAAAACAAAAGGAGTAAATTGTAAGGATAGTGTAAAAGAACTCACCATGCAAAAGCGCAGACAAGCTTCCCATAGACATGTAATCATACACAAGAAGTTTCTCATCACCACTATAATAGTAAGCTCTCAATGGAACCAAACTCTCATTCTGCATAGATCCAACAGTTTCAATCTTCTCTCTGAATTCCTTCTCACTAATAGTCACATCTTTCAATCTTTTCACAGCTACAATAGTTCCAACTTCTAACACAGCTTTATAAGCTGTTCCAAAAGTTCCTTTCCCTAAAACTTCAGCTGATGCTCTTAACAAATCTTCAAGGTCAAAACTCCTTGGTGCATTTCCAAAGAATATCAATTTCTTCATTCCTAGACCACTATTCACATCTTTACTTGCAACTGCAGAAGCAGCCAATGTTCCTGCACCAACAGCAGCAGCAGCATTTCCTGCACCATGATTTCCATTACCATTTTCCTCACCAATTCCCTTATCACCTCCCATTTCAACTTCATTTGGATTTTTCGCAGTAGAAACATCAACCGCTCTAGTCTTTCCACTACTCTTCTTTCTACACAAAAAGAATAGAATCAACAAAATCAAAAGAAGACCAACAATCGACCCGATAACAATTGCAGCAATCGCACCGGCAGACAGCTTCTTCTTCTTCTTTGGCTCGCCGTCTTCTGGTTCACCGGGGCAACGACCCATTGGACCACCACAAAGAGAATTCCCTGAGAAAGAACTAGCCTTCATTGTTCTCAACTTCTTAGGAATTGGTCCATTCAATTGATTATTCGAAACATTAAACTGAACAAGATCAGGAAGATTCAGCTCAGGAATTGAACCAGTGAGTTCATTCCCTTCCAAATACAAAGTCCCCAACCTAGTAAGATTATTAAACGACGGTGAGATCTCACCGGAAAAGTTATTCCCGGCAAGATTTAGCCTCACTAAATTTGGCAGCTTGAACAAAAAATCAGGAATCTCACCGGAAATCCTGTTCCCTTGCAAATACAAGTTTCTCAAATCAGTACACATAGCAAGATCTGACGGAAGTGGACCTGATAAAGCATTCAGACGCAACGAAAGAGTACGCAAGTGTGTAAGATTTCCGAAAACACCCATCGGGATTTTCCCGATAAGTCCAGTTCCGGGAAGTCGAAGTACCGCAACTCTATTGTTCTCGCACACAATACCTTCCCAATTACATGGTGCTGATGCCTGAGTTGATGTCCAGTTGAGTTTCCATCCGACTACTGATGATCTTAGAGTAAGTAGAGCATTTTTATCACCAGTAAGATCTGGTTTTCCGAGATTAAAAATGCCGATGATGAGTATGAAAAAGAATGTTAATCGAGAATGAACCCCCATTTTTGAAGAACAGCGGTTTTCCGGAAAACCACTATTCGGAACTCATTTCTCTCTATCTGTTGGATGTTTTTGTGGTTCCGGAAAGACAAAATGATAACAGTAGAGAGAGGATGGAGAAGCAGAAGAAGCAGAGAAGACCAAATGGAGAGAAGAGGGAGAAATGGGGGAGATGGAAAGAGTCTTGTTTGTGTTTGTTTGTTGTATAGAGAGAAACCCTAGAGTTTATGAGTTTAGTTAGTAAAAAGGTAGTCTTCACACTCATTGTCTATCTGGCTTTGTTTTTTTCCTTTTTCAGCTTTTTTATTTTTATTTAATCTATACACAAATTTTAGGATTTTTTTTTGTTCTCAATTAATACACAATTTTTAGGATTTTCTTTTGTTTTTGATTAATACATTATAAATTCATTGCAGTCCATTTGATTATTGTAATCCCTAATTTATTGTTGACTATAATCCACAATTTTTTTGTTTTATTTATTTTCTTTTTTGGAGGAGGGATCACCTAAATTTAGCCGGAATTAATTTGGTTTGATTTGGGACATTTCTAAAAATTACATTGGTAAAACTATTGTATTGCTTTGAGTCTTCGCCGGAGAGAAAAAAATACGAGAAGAAAAAAAAGATTATTTAATGGTGTACATGAGTTCAAATTGATTTTTGTTATAGGGAAAGCTAATATTTAATAGGGAAAGCTGACTTTTGGTCTTCAGATGTCGACTTTTGGTCAAGGCGGGTGGAAATGGGAAAACCTAAAACCATGAAATATTATATCGAATAGCCGCCGTCTTAAAGCCGTTCTTCTTCTCCCTTTACGTGAGGTCCATTATCAAAGTTGCTTCTATACCGGAAAGTTGATAATAACCCTAGTGATAACTTAACTAACGAGAGAAATGAAATGATCTCAAGCATAGAAAGTGATGATGATTCGGTTTTAAGAAAACTATTCATACTAATGAGATTTCATACAGGAAGGACGGTTTCTGATGGTTCGTATACAAAATCAAAAAGGACTGGAGTAGGAGGTGGAATTGATGGAACATATTACCTTTTCCCGATGATTAATATATTTGATGGTTATTTCTGATGGTACTATTAATAACTAGCTCAGTTTTCTTATTCTTTGGAATGCTTAGATAAAGTCTTTGAATTTGGAGATTCATTCCCACTAAAATAGAACCAAAAAGAAGTAATGGAGATTTTATATTGTTATACTCACATTTTGAACTCGTATATAAGTGGTGTCTTTTCCATCTAGAATTATCTTAAAGTGTTTGATCAACTAATTTAAATTAGTTTTCAGGCCGAGTTAAACATTGCAGATAGATTTTGCAACATACAAATGTTAATCTTGTTGAAGGTGGTGGAGGAAGAAAACGAAGAATGATCAGGGATGACGAGGCTATTTTCCTATTTCCACCCTTATTGATTGCAAGTCAAATCGCATATCTCAATCAGCTTTCCCCATATCATTTTTGCCTTTCCTAATAACAAAAATCTTCAAATTGCATCTGACCGAGTAAAAAGATTTTCTTCTCAATATTTCAATGAACCCTTAGCCGCTTGAATGTCTTCCTGCTTTAATCGGTTAGAAAGGACCTTAACGGGGAAAAACTTAAGCTACTTTTATTTCTTGTATGTATTTTATCTGTTTTAGCTTCCACGTTTTACTTTAGGTTTTGGATCTGAATTTTAATTGTTTTTGTTTTTGGACAATCAACATATTTCAATTCATTCAAATCAAAACAGTGATTACATGTTCGCTTACAAAAATGACAAAAATATCAAAATAAAAGATAATCAAGACCCTAATACAAATAAGGACATCAATTACAAGTAGATGAAGAAGAGAAAGAGCAATAAAGCGAAAAGATATCCAATTTCTTCTTAAGTATTATTCAGTTTTATTTTATTTTTATTTTCCTTTTATTTTTTATTCTAAGGATCGTTTGTTTACTTTACCTAGTTTTTTTAATTTAAAAATAATTTTCAGTATATTTAAAATATCCTCTTTTAGCTCCGGGTATTGTGGTTTGGGTTTTTTTAAATTGTTTTCTACTTTGAGTTGAAGAAAATCCTCTCAAGTAGAAAATAATGTTTTTCTACGAAGAGAAATCAATTACAACAACAACAAGAACAGACCAGCTATAAGGAAACAAAAGCAACAACAATAAGATCGAGATCATCAGCAAGCTCATCAATGACAACAATTGTTACAAAGACTCAAACGCCGACTCATGCCGATTCATTAAATACCAATTCAGAAAATGAATGTTACTCTATATAATATTATTTAGGACTCTATTAATTTGATTCAGTTGCAAGATACCGTTACTATGAAAACCATAGTTCCATGTTCTTGAAATTACAGGGTTGGATTTGATCCAACCACTGTTTTGTGCAGTCAATCAAATTAGTTTTATTTCAAAATTACTTAGGCCCTTTGATACGATTTAGTTCTCTTAGAATTGTAAATTGGGATTTAAGTTTGTAAAATTTATATGACTAGTCAAGAGTTGGCGGAGCTGCTACGGATACGATGATTGTGCAATGAAACCTAAAAATCCTGTAATTATTTTTGATTTTCAATATCATTTATATTGTCTTGAGGTTCTTCATCTTTTATATACGAAAAAAAGGACACAATTAGTATAAATTTAGACTACGCAAAACCTAGGAAGTAACTTGACAAATGGGGGCAACTGACCTCACTCGCCTAAAGTGTGCTACTCATTTGTCTCTTGGATAAAATAAATTTGAGTCCATCAGAGCATCCATAATACATATTATAAAATGGTATATATCCC
Organism: Papaver armeniacum; assembly: GCA_023531295.1. Classification (NCBI taxonomy): domain Eukaryota; kingdom Viridiplantae; phylum Streptophyta; class Magnoliopsida; order Ranunculales; family Papaveraceae; genus Papaver; species Papaver armeniacum. The sequence continues at coordinate 21,162 of JAJJWW010000527.1, forward strand.
ATATAAGTGTTTACACTTCCCAGTGAATCCAAAAAGCTGAATATAACTTAAATGATAATACGGTATATATACCATTTAGATTAAGCATTTTCCAAATATATATGGGAAAAATTTGAAACCTCTCGTACGTTTCAAACTATATCCGGTTGAAAACATATTTTAAGATGAAATACGAGTTATGAAACTGCGCTTGATATTCAAATTAGACTTTGTAAGTAGAGATTAACACTCATCCCAAAGTTTGGTGATGTTTGAAATACCTACCCAACTTTAGGAAAAGTTTTAAGCATCGCCTAATTATATTTTAAGGTAGAGATTAGCCTTATTTTATATGTAGTTAAGTGATGTTTGAAGAAGTCTGGAAGAAGTTTTGAACATCGATCATATTCATCAAGATAAGTTTTAAACTTCGTCTCTTATATTGCGTTGTGCTATTTTTTTTCCGTTCATTTATCAAAACAATATGCTATGTTGGAGGCTCTAACTATAGTAATCATGGCATAAAACGGCTTGACGAGGGTTATTTAGGAAATCATTGCTTTTAATTATTTATTTTTAAGAATAAATCGATTTATATTAATAAATCGGCTAAGTGACTAAAACTTGATCATTAAGGGTTGCCCTAGGTAGGGATATGCCTTTAATGTTAGCCCAAATCACCAGCACAATAAAAAATACATATGAAATAAAATTGAAAACTTGGAAAGGACTGGTTTTTGTTATCTCATTAAAAACCTTGTCAAGGAAAACCCATTGTGGTAAACCCTTGGCTCAGGAAAAGAGTGCAACAATAGAAAGTCCATAAAACTATAGCAAAACTACCTAGAATGAAAAATTACATTTATAATTCCTCAAGTTCATTGAAAATCTGCGTTCTCCATCGCATGCCGATGAGTGATTTTGTCTTCTAATCTTTGGTCGTATGTATGTCATTGCTTTTAATTTAAAAATAATAATCAGATGAACATATGAAATGATTTGATACAACAAATGTTCATCTCACAGTAGAATTATAAGTGCTAATGGTTTAAATATAAGCGGGCTTAATATAAGAGGACTTTTACACCTACCAAACAAAACCTATATTCTAAATAGAACTCTTTTAGAGACGTGATGCTAAATTAACTGTGAAAACAATATACTTAGTGATTGAATCATCGCGCTCAACTATCAAAATAACTAAAAAAAGCAATCTTGCAATTACTCTTTATGTGTTAAATTATTTTTCCTGGCATTTTTAGGGGTGACCCCAAAAGAATTAGGGGCGACACTAAAAGACAAAAAGGTCACCCAAACGTAAATCTAAGCTACCCCTTATCTTCGATTTTTCGAAATGGCCAATATGCCCTTATATAATCGGGAGCCTACACCATAATTGGTAGGTTAAAGGTGAATCGGTAGGTTAAATTGAAACTATACCTACCGATTATTTGGTAGATATTTCGGCAAATAATCCCTTTTATAATCTGTAGCTTATCCAACTTGTAAGACTACCGATTATAAGGAGCCCCATATTCAACCTTGGCCAAATTCCATAGGTTTTGAGCGGTGCGGGAGCCAACCATAACCACTTGGCTTGAGTTGTGGATGTAGCCATAATCGGAAACCTAATAGGTTACATACACTACCGATTATAAGTTGCCCCAAAATGAGTTTTTCTAAAATCCTTCACGTAATGAATTTTGAAATCAACAATAATCGGTAGGGTATATAATTATATAACCCACCGATTATAACGAGCCCCAGATCCAACCTTTGCTATATTTCATAGGTTTTGAGTGTACACAGCCAGCCATAACCATAAGGTTCGTGTTTTGGATGCAGCGTTAATCGGGAGTTAAATATATTACCAAACTATCCAGATTATGGGTTGCCCCAAAATGAGTTATTTCTAAAATCCTTCATGTAAGGGAATTTGAAATATACCACAATCGGTAGAGTTAACAACTTTACAACCTCCGATTATAAGGAGCCCCAGATCGAACCCTTGCCAAATTCCATAGGTTTTGAGTGTACAGAGCCGGGGCATAACCATGTGGTTCGTGATTTGGAGGTAGCCATAATCGTAAGCCAAATAGGTTCCACAACCTACCGATTATAGGTTGCCCCAAAATGAGTTTTTTCTAAAATCCTTCATGTGATGAATTTTGAAATCTACCATAATCGGTAGAGTTTATTACTTCTTACCGTCCGATTATACGAAGCCCCAAATCCAACCTGTGTCAAAATCCATAGGTTTAGAACAAAGCACCCGATTATGCGTAATCGGTAGGAAATGTTTGAACAAAGCACCCGATTATGCGTAATCAGTAAATATTTATTGTTATATACTTCCGATTATAGGATGTTTTGTCAACAGAGTTCTCAGTTTCATTAGAGTAGTATAATCGGAGGTTTATCAACAAAATTTGGGGCAACTGTATAATGAAGTATTTTCACTTCCGATTATACAGTTGCCCCAAATTTTGTTTTTGCAGAAATCTCAATTTTTTCGAATTTGAGAACTATATTAATCCGTAGTTAATAAGACTTCCGATTATACTGATTGCCCCAAATTTTGTTTCAGAAATGTCATTTTTTCGAATTTGGGAACTAGAATAATCGGTAGTTAATATGACTTAGATTATAAAGTTGTCCCAAATTTCTTCCTTGTGAAATCACCAATTTTGGGAATTTAGGAGCTACTATAATCGGTAGTCTAGTGAGGTTATTGTTCCTTCCGATTGTTATAGAAGCAAGATACGCGTTTGGCACAAAATCGATATTAATCGGTAGTATAATATCGTTACTAAGCTTCCGATTTCTTTATAATAATCGGGCACAAAATAGCTTCCGATTATGTAAGGACATTAACATATTCTCCGCGTTTTGGACATCCCTTAACGGTGCATATGGGTTGGGAATAAAAAAGTCGTCCCTAATTCTTTTGGGGTCGCACCTAAAAATGCCAGGTTATCTTTCCCCTATTATAAAGACGTTTGCAACATTAGTATATCGAAGGGAAAGACATGTATTTCCTTAGAAATTTTTTACCAATGTAAATTTTGAGATGTCGTTTCTCAACCTTGGAATTAGCTTACCAAAAAGTCTTGACAAGCCAATTACCAACACCTCAAAACCGACATTTCCATTTTGCTAAAACGAGTAGTCGGACCGACCATTGCTAGCCGACATACAGCTCTTGCAACTACTTTTTCCCCGAAATGGGACTTAGTCTTCTCGCACTGTCTGTATTAATGTTTGCGTAGAATGCATCACAAACCATGGATGGGGTTTGGGACCAGTTTCGATGATAGCTGTACGTCCTCCTATTTGGGGCATTTTCTTTGCGCAAGCGTCACGAATCACGGTTGTTATGCTTGCAGAGTTTTATCCACTTTTCAGTGTTTCCGTCCTTTCAAACCATTAAAAAACTTGTACGATTCCACAACCAACATCGAAAAAAATAATGTACGAATCTTCTTGCGGTGCCAAATCGATGCGATCATAGTAAAGAGTATCAAAATTTAATTAATTATCATCCAATTGACAATCATTAATTAAAATCATCATTAACTAATTTTCATCAATGTCTGTGGTCAATTGACTTTGACTGGTTCAGAGGGGGTGACTATTATATTCTTCTCAGAATTATCTTGCAACAAGCTGGCCTTTGATTTTTCTTTTCATTTTTTAATAAATGCCGGAGATTTCTTTATTAAAAAAATAAATATTTTGTGTAGTTAAGGATTTTCTGACGATGCCAACACGTTCTCAAAGGAGACCAAACAAGTGTATAGTATACAAATACAGGCAATTTATGACCATAAAGCAAAAAAAAAAAAAATATATATATATATATATTGAAAAGATCGTATTAATTATTTACTTAATAATTAATTAATTTCTTCATTTTTATTTCCTACTGTTCTTAGTTGGCTGGTCCTACGTTATTATCTACCACCTGCTTCTCCCAATATCTTTAAGGCTGTACCATTCTTCTTTATTGAATGCAGTATACAAGACCATCTCTACGGTCAGGATCAACTTGGCCTTTGAGATTGATCTCACTGCTGACATTATATCACAGTAAGAATTACCGTGGTATTAAGTTCCCACGGGGAATGGAATTTACTACGTACAGCAGCCTGAAGGAGGAAGCTCGTGATGGTCTGTGAGTTTAATGGAAAGTTTAATTCCACGGACGTTTTCTTTCCTTTTCCGTACTTCACGAAGAACCTAAATGGCGGTAATAAAAGGAAAGATCTGAAGAAACTCAATTCCTGGTAATTAATGGGAAAATCTAATGGGAAAATCTAATGGGATGTGTAGTGTAAGTATGTGTTGCAACATTTATAGTCGGTTTTCAATGCTTGCAACATTTATATGTGATGTGCTTTTAGTTCTCCGTGTCATAAACATTCAAGAGGCTGCTGCTAGCTAGTTTCATCCAACTTGTATATGAAAACGAGTGTTATCCGTCCAATTCTCTGCATTTCGGACATTGGTATGAAATCCCAAATGGGTTCATACAGGTTGGTAGTTGGAACTTGGAACGCTATTTTTTGCTGGCTAATTGATGAGAGGATGGAAAAAGAAGTTTACAAACCCTTGCTGGCATATCTTTGCAATGTTTATAGGCCATGTTTATATGATACATTCACCTTATCAAAAGTTTAGCTTTAAGGAAAGGGTCCAACTGGATTTGTTGTAGAATCACTTTTCTTAAATACAATTTGCTGCAGTGGAAGATAATTTGGAAAGTGCAAAGTAGCCATTATCGTAATGTAGAATCCGTGTGAGTTGGACTTTTTCCAAGTGGGGGCAAATTCATATGGTAAAAGTTTGTATATACTTTTGGTATGCGGCGAAGGCGCACCGATTTTTTTGGACATTTTATTGACTTTTTAGTATTAACTAAGTGAAAATCAAATCATAAAAAATTTGGATTTAAATTAGATATTGTAATTTAGATCATTTTTTTGTTTTTACGTCATACATTTGATGCATTTGTATTAATTTTACATGAATTTTATAATTTTGACTAGGGTCATCCAATGGGTTCAGGTCCTCCTGTACTATAGGACCGGAATCGGACCCTATTATTTTAGTCGGTTAGGGTCCTAACGGTTCGGGTCAGGTTCTCAATTGTGTAGACTTAAACCGGACCCGAGAAAAATAGCGGGCAATTACCGGGTCCGGGTAGTTATCGGGTATCATCATATACTGCGTTCAATTCAAAATGTTTCTGGAAACCACGAGCTTAAGTTATGAAATCAAACATCTGAATTTGAATTTAATGAAAGGGAGGGAATTAATTGTATATGGACACATCGTTAAGTGAATTAAAGATGGAAAAAGAAGTTCGAACAAAACTTCGAGATATGCCTCAGTGTGGCAATTAAGCCCATCAAACAAGAAGTAAGAAACAATTCCAAAACGTCGTAAACAATCAAACCCTTTGCCAATAATTAAATATCAGATCTTTATGTTTCCCATAGCTATTGCTGCCATCAACCAGAAGCCAAAATTCCATCTTTGATTTTGAACTTTATACGTGGAACCTAAGGTTCACATGAATTGCCACCAATTTCCATAATTTAGATTCACAAATAAATCCTATATATATAAAAAGTCACTAATTAGATTAAAGAAGATGAGTTGGTTACAGTATGAGCTTGAATTGATTACGTATTAAAAGACAGAAATAAATTTACTTCCTATGGGACATAAAAGGATTTACTTCAAGACAGCAAATGATAAGCATCCGAGACACAGAAATATCATAGATTCATATATATAAACACGATAATATAGGAATTATTAAGAGACGTATAATTATTTCCAAATGTTGTATACATTCTAATTGGTGCGAGAACCGCGGGTAATTGACGGTATTACCCGTTTGGACCGTTAAGATTCGGGTCCAATCGGGTAATTACCCGTCGGGTCCTAAGTCGTTAATGGGTCCAATATTAGGACCCGGAACCGGACCCAAATATACCGGGTCCGGTTCCGGGTAATGGGTACCCATTGACAGCCCTAATTTTGACCCATTAAAAATAATTTTTCAATTTTATTAAGCATATTTACCCCCACAAGATATGTAAATTACAAAAATTATAAGCCTATATGGATGAGATTTCAAAAACAAGTGGGGTCGGCGGACCCATTTGTCCCTACATCCCGTCCCTGTGTAGAATCACTTTTTCTAAATACTCCGTATCCAGTTCTATTGCTTCTCTTTTTTCTTTTTACAAACAAAAGTGATTATGGCCCTGCAATTTTTGAAGATTATCTTAAAAAGATTAGGCGGTAACATGTTCGAATAATTACACCCATTGCATAAACAAAGTGCTAGAGTCCATGATGTCACGCTGTCATCATATTATTTGCATCACCCTCTAATGCAGTAGCAACATAATGAACACGCAGAAGTAATGCAATATTCGCATTTTATTGCGTCAAAGGAAGATAAATAAAACTCATCCATCTTATGGACTAAACATAAAAAATCGTCCATTTTGTTACTTGCTTCTTTTTTTTTCTTCTTCTTTCTCATAAGATAACAGAAAACATAAAAAACTAAAATCACCACTGCTCCGATCGGCTCTTATGAGAGCGAGATCGGAGCAGCATCCTCTCCAAATCATCTCATAAATCTTCTTCTTTTTTCCTCACTTGCTTTAATTTCTGTTTAGTCTTTCTTTTTTCAAGTTTTTAGCTTTTTTTTAGCAGATCTAGAAATCTACTGATTAGTTTCTAGTTGTTTAGGAGCTTGATCTTCCGATCTTCCTCCAATTATTTGTTTTTGCTTTAATCGGTTGGTGTTGCGGCTTATATATTATTGTTGTTGTGAGAATTAATTGGGTTTCTTCCCTATTTCTTTGTTGTGGGTTCCTTGATTTTTGTTTTGAATATGAAGTGTTGGAAATAGGTTTTAATTTTCAGAACTACTTCAGTAGTGGTATCATCATCAACATCCAGAATGATAAGATCTCCAAAGAATCTGAACCAAGATCTCCACGAACTAATCGAATCATCGCAACAATGGAAGCAGCTTCATCAGAAATCAAGATAGCAGACACCAAGATACCGGAAACCAAGACACCAACAGTAACATCAGACACAAAGACACCCATTCAGAGGCTGATTCAGACCGATTCAACTCTTTACTTACCGATTCAAACCGATCCATTTAGTCTCTGTTACTTCTTAGTTAGTTTAGTTAATCACAAGTTGAAAAACCTTGAGAAATGGTTGGATCATTTGATGATCCCTACACTTCTGCAATTTGCATGTGTGTGTAGTTTGTTTTTGTTTCAAACAAAACAGTTAAGGCCATTTAACCTTGTCATATTGTTACCCTGTTCTTGGAGTTATGGAATGGTAGAATTAGTAGTAAAGATGGAATCCTATAATCAGAATTTGTGGAGTCTATAAGATGTTGGAATACTCATGTATGATGTTTTGTCAATCTGTCTGATCTGTAGCAACTCTTGTAACCGTCCCGATTTTGTATCGGAGGTATTATTAATGAATAGATGAGGCTTGCCTCTTTTTAGAAAAAAAAATCTTATGGACTAAACATGTCGTTCACCCTTTTTGGTGATGCCTCACTCTTTAATTCTGGGTTACATAATATTTCGACTAACTCTCTTCTAATGATTTACAATGCATCTTACACTATTTATACAATAGGAACAATGGTCAAAACCGTACATAGCACATGCATAAGCCTTGGACAGCCAAGTGTCCAAGGAACAATTTGCATAACCGCCTAAAGTGTTGCATAACCATCCATCTTTCTCTAACTCGAGCCAATTGTTACCACACCTTTTCCAGGAGGTTTGTAGTTAACTATCCCAACCCGTCCCAACATTCAGCCACATGTATAAAGCCTTCAAATATGCACAACCATTTTGTAACTGCCCCTTTAGAGCCATTCTTGCACCATCTCCTGCTGATCATATCTTGATCATTGCCTTTACTCAAATTGACACTTAACATGAGTAAAGTCATGTTAGTACTGTTCAAAACTGTCGCATCTCAATGCTCTATGTGTCATTCGCTTTACTTAGCTAAATAACGGACTACAATGACGTATTCGACATGCATCATTAATGTTGTTGCACTATCCAGGCCTTGGTCATGTCTTGGACCAGCACATAGGCCAACTCCTGGCTAGTCGCATGTCCTTGCATCATTGTTGAGATGGGCATACTCAAGTTCATAGACATGCATCAATATTGCAAATGCCAATGACCTTCCTTGTCTTAACTTAATATCGTTGCATCGTCAAGTAACATAACTTCATTTACTAGGACACTTGACTAACCAAAAATATACCTCTCCCACTCATCATGTTCAACATCCTCGTTTAACGCAATCAAGTAAACAACAATACTTGACTACTTACTGCATGCGAAATCAGACTTATTTCTGAAACTCAGCAGATTTTCTAGCAGTTTGAACGTCCTTGCCTATTGATTTTCCCTAGTATTTAGTATCATCACTTTGTTTAGTTCCTTGCCATTGATAACACTGATTATGTTTTTGTTGTGGCATTGGCTTGCGCTTCAACTCCAACTCAAATCATAAATCAACACCCACATGCAAACTAAAATTCTCATTAGCCAATTCTTTTGAAATAGCATGAATTTCATTTGAATCATTTGTTCCTAAGTATACACATATAATAATTCTTCCCAACTGATCACACTGATCATTTCCATAGTTTCTTGCCTCCACCCTCCGGCTTTTGTTATATCTGTGCACCCGACATGAATCATACATTACTTGGCCATCCTCTACAATCATGTTGTGCCTAAGGGACACACGCTATGATTCCAAATAACCATGATATGCATCACAATCTATGACCTTCAACTTTCAACTTTGGTCGCACTTAGCAACAATTCGATTCTTACACTAGACTTGGTCATCCTCAATCTCATGGTATACTTCACATTCTTAGACTTGCATCAGTATTAGTCTTGCATGCCAAATAACCAAAACTTTGTTGTTCTTTGCTTGGATTTATGCAACACCGTGATTGAAATGCACGACTTTTGTCGTGGAGTATTATCATTAGTCTCTCAAGCGTCCCAGTTTTATCCCTAGAGGAACTAGTATTGTTTATAATTTTAAGATAAGTATTTAATCTTTTTCAGATCGGTGTCCATTATAAAAGATCTTTATTTTACCAACTAGATAACTCTTTGTTACAGTTGAAAGATCGTTTGCTTCTGTGATGACATGATTTTTGGACTCGTACCTAGATGGTAGATACCGAGAATTTTACACATAATATCTTTATCCGGAATAATTCTTCCATACGAATGTGAGGAGTTAACTATCTGACTGAGTCTTTGGTTAAATTCATCAAAAGTTTCATCATTAAACATACGAAGGTTTTCCCACTCAGATGCTAGGCTTTGAAGCGTTGCTTATTTCTTAGTGGTATTCCCTTCTAATCCGGTTTTCAAGATATCCCAAGATTCTTTCAAAGTTTCACGTCTTGGCTTATGGCATGTATAACGGTATTAAATCCATCAGAATTATGCCTTGGAACACTTATTTCAATTGCTTAATTATCACCAATATCCTTGGCAGAGGTTACACCGTTTACAATAACTGTTATAGGAGTATAACTTTTGACAACATCTATTTTCCACATAAGTAATTATTACCATCAAATCCCGGTGGTACATGAATTGAACTTGGTTGACACAAGCTCAAATTCATGTCAATAGGTTCAGATCGCTGTAAACATAGACTTATTAGGTCTTTCCGCTGTTTGCCTACTATGATACCAATTGAAATGAGAGGGTAACTAGTACACCACCAACATTTCGTCCAGAAACTTGTATGCACAATCATTGTACAATCTATTATGTTCGGTTACGACAATGTATGTAAGATCATTTTAACAAGGTAAACCTATTACATATCTGAACTGTACATGAAACGAATTCCAACAAGAACAAGTCTTGTAATCTTTATTTGAAAACACGAATTCAACAATAACGAGTCTTGTAGGTTTTTTACAATTGAAAATCTTAATTACATATAACCTGTGATATTTCAATTATAAAGATATAAAAAATATAATCCAAAAAAAAAAAAAAAAAAAAAACAGACACCAAAAACTTTTGTTAACGAGGAACTACAATCTTGTAGAAGAACCCCGAGACTTAGTCCAGATTGAACACACTGATTAATCCATTAAACCAATTACATACTATCAGATTTCGACTAGATGTATTACATGCTTCAGTCATATCCGTGCACCTGTAAAACTCCTAGCAGAACATTAATTCTATTTAGGAATTGATCTTGTAAATCTTCTGGAAGAACGTCAAATCTCTTTAATAGACACTCGTCTAAATCTTATAGCAGAATGTTAATTCTGTTTATAATATGCTCCTCAACAAATAGGGTTTACACTCTACGTAACCTAATTGATTCTCCCTTACAAAATCACCTACAAATAATCTAGAGATATCTTGATCTATCAAATATAGGTTCTTATAAAAAACACCTACATACAGGTTCTATAAATATTAAATAAGATAGCCTGCCTGTGCTTTATGATCCCCAACTAAAGTCTTCAAAATATCATTATTATTCGTGAAGAATAAAGATGTGGAAAACAACCTTATATATGCAACTCACACAAAAAAATTTAAGGGATGATTTACGTGGTTACATGAAACTTATATTTATAGTGAATGATTAAGGCTAGGTTACCTGGAAATGAAGCTACCTTGTCTAGGAAAGATAGCACCCAGTACTTGACTAAAATAGGCCTTTATTCACGTATTCCAGTTTCAATTCGCGAACTGTTGCTAAAAGTTCATATTCAATTTTTTTATTCAAGAAATCAACCTTATCCACACATGAGGAACTTTCTAGGGACAAAGGTCATTCTCACTAAAGTCTTGGTCTCAAGTATCCTCGAGTGTATACATAAATGTATATTTACCGTCATTAGAAATTGGTTCTATAGAGTGAGCACTTGTTTCGATAGATAGAGAATTAGAATAAAAAAAATCAAGTATTTGTTACCAACCTTTCATGAAGTTCTTCATAGATGTCTTCGTGAGTCTTCAATTTTCAGTTTTTAAGGATAACTTTGATTTTATACTCTACTTCTGAAACCTAATGTAGTATGAAACTGACTATAGAAGACTAAAACAAAAATGCTTTTTGTCAACCAAATTTGAAAACTAACTTGACGTACCAATGTCATTGGGTTTAATCGAGCAATGTTCTAACATATACTACGAAGATCTTCAAATCCCGTGCTTAAGCTTCACATACTTGTAAGAACATAAACTTTAAACACTTGACTTGCACCATAGAAGTCAGCATACTCCTTAGCCATGTCATGAAACCAACTGCATACCTTATCTTCAATGGTTTTAGCACGTTCATCTAACATTTTGGGCAGAAATCTTGACATTGTAGTCATGAACTTTCACGGCTTGTTTCTACCTTAAGATTCAAAGTTAGTTCCAATTGATCTTCTCACACAAGACCAATTTTTTCTAGTCTCAATACTAGCGAAACCTAAACAATTCATTACTAAATTCACGAACAAATGACGCCAACACGAGTAAAAAGGAAAAAAATCACGAATTGTGTACCAAACACAACTTTGATATCTTAACCGTCACATTCCCAATTCGCGACTTTCAATTTCCTTGGGTCATGATCGAACACACTCTTGATTTTTTGAATCAACTTCACCCACTCATACTCAACCATAAATACTTGCATCAAACTGTGCACATGTCTGTATACTTAGGTATTTAGTAACGCAAATCTTTCTTATGTTCTCTTTATCTCTAATTACATCCCATACTGCATTAGAGGTTTGTCATGCATTAAACTCACAAGGTCAACAACATAATGCATTGGAAGTAATATAACATTTACACTATTGTGCCAAAGGAAGATAAACAAAACTCGTCCATCGCATGTGAAAACATAGGGGTACGTACCAAGTACACCACCAACTTTTTCGTTCGACAACCTGTATGGACAAAACCTAATACAATTGCAAGTAAACGAATTGAATGATCCTTGACAATATGTATATAGAGTTTATATCTACCTCTTCTCAACCAGTATGCATATATAAAAATATTCAGTGAACCTGATTGTTATGAAGAGTACTTGGACGATCTCAAGAATCAATATCAAAGATCAATCTAGTCGTATCCAAATAATCCAATCAGAATTCTGCCAAGTAATTAAACTTGTTATCTATCTTTCAAGATACAAATTCTATAAGAAACGAGTCTCTTAATCGATCATAATTAGATGGACGTATATACTAAGATTAAATACGTATAACTTCCGTAGATCCAATTATAAAGATAAACAATATAATACGGAAAAGGAAAAACACAAGACACCAGAAGTTTTGTTAACGAGAAAATCGCAATTGCAGAAAAACCCTAAGACCTTATCCAGATTTTAGCACCAACCTATATTAAGCCGCTATAAACACTTGCCTACTATCAGACTTCGGACTAGAATGTAGTTGAGACCGAATTCACGTTCCAAGCGATTCAGTTACAGTCACGCTCCTTACGTCTCTTGAACCTCGCAAGGATCTACGCAATTGATTCCCTTAGATGACGTCCTTTACAGCCTAAGAGTTGCTTTAGCTTAAGTGAAGACTTTTTGATACCAATCTGCCTCTAACAAATAAGGCTATTTGATTTTCGTTTAGATCAAAAATCAAGGCGAAAAATATTTTTGCAATAGACAAAGTTAGCAAACCTCACAAATCAAGAACTTACGACTCCCGAAGAGAATCCTAAATTCTTAATCATCTCTCAAGAACAACCTTCAAAAGATTAATTAAGATCGGTTTTAGATATCTATCTTGAGGAATCACAAAGTCTGAGACGAAGAGAACTTTGCAATTACTATCTATCTTGCCTGAAATAGATTACGAAAACCTCGATAATAGAAAAGCAAGATCATGATACCCACACTATCAAGGTAAAGATAGTCGGAACCCAAGAGCGGATTCTTATGGTTGTAAACCTAATTATGTTTCTCAGAGGAAACCTAGGTCTATAGAGGACGACTCTAGAATCAACTAGGACACAAAGTTTCAGGATTGAATTTCCAATTGAAAGAGCATATATATTTATAGTTTTCAAAGACCAGGGGTTGCTTAGAATTCAATCTTAGATAACTTGGGAATCAAGCAAACACTTTTAGGTCTTGAAAATACAATAGAAGTATATACACTATGGATCATGGAACCGTGTATAATGACTATTCGGGTTTGGCAAGTATGCCAAAGAACTAAAAGCAATTTGTTGTTCATATAAACACCTAAGAATTTAATCATGTTGCCCACACATAATTTTTTTGAGTGATCAATGAAGTCTTGGAGGTGTTCGAGAGAGTTCTAGCAATGCTAAACATATTTAAAAAGTAAGTCTTTGAGAATCTGCTAAAATCTGCTAGCATATGTTCACGAACCATAAAGCTTGTTCATGAGTTAGGCGCAAGGTTCATGCACCGGGTTCGCCAACCCTACAAGACTATCGAACTAAGTTGACCACGGTTCGTGAACCCGGTTCGCCAACTGCGAGCCTAAAATACCAACTTCAAGAATTCGATTCACAACGGTTCGTGAACCTGGGTTCCCGAATCGTTCCTAATTGAACTCATGGTTTGAAATGGTTCACCAACCTTCCCGTATTTCGAAACTCAGATATCTTGGTTTGCGAACCTGGTTCGCTAACCTACCTTGAGAGAAAATATCAATATTTAAGAATTTTCTATTTGATGTTAGAAACATTCCCAAGTGAAAAAATTATTTGCTTAGGAAATTTTCAATTAATTCAGAAATTAATTGAAACAATAAATTGCTTAGAACTAATATTATTAAGGACCGTTGAACAACCAAAAGCTCTGCCTCCCTCTCTATCCAAGGGATTGAATATTTTCGCGAAAATTCTACTAGTTAGGTGACGAGAGGGAAATAACTTTCTCTTGAAGGCTGGTACTGACATCTACACAATTTCTTTTCGAGTAATAGCCGACAAGACATGCCTTTCAAAAAAATTGGTAAATAAGCGGGGCAGCAGGTCTTGCATGCTGCTTAGAAGTGGATTCGAACTACTGACACAAGGATTTCCAGTCATTTGCTCTAACCAGCTGAGCTACCCAAGCCACTTTGTTTCCTAAAGTTTTCTTCGAGCGCTTTACAAGGAGTAACTTGCTCTTTTTTCGTTGAACCGGAGGAAATGGGATTTGTGATAGTTGGGTATATTCACTTATTCTTGCGATAATAACTTATTTCACACCAATTAACCGCATTTTATATGTTTCGGATGTATAATTTACTTTTGCGGGGCATTTAAACGTCTATTCTCAAAATTTCGTAGCTAAAAAAGCAGAGGACGGAGAGAAAGCAACTAGAAGTAAGTGACTTTCTTTGTACCTAAATTATTTATATAGCATAGAATTTCATGGGCACTCGATCAAAAAAAAAGGTCTTTATGTAGCGAGGTCTAGCTCCGCCTAGCATCCGGCATAGAATGAGAGGGAATTCGGAGATCTGGCGATCAGGCTACGAGCCCTTTTGAGACTCTGTTTATACTACACTTTTTGGTGGTACTAGATCGGGTGAAAGGTACTCTTCCTTTGTTGGATGCTCCTCTTGGATTTAGGGGGCCATGCATGCTATTCAATGATATTGAAAGGCAGCGTAACAACTAGTGTCTTTTTTAAAGCTGGTACGGGTGGTCGAGCCCTACTTATTTCAGTCGCAAACCATTCCCCAGTCTCCCGCGGGGAAACCTTCTCCTTTTAACTCTTCCATGAAAAAGCCAGCGGCGAAAGAAGTATATGATAACGTTTTTCTGAACAACTCGGTATCGAAAGGCTAAAGGCTAATCGTCTTTTTTTTTATACCGAGTATCAATACAATTTCTTATTTCGAGGTGAAGCCTCTTTTCTGGATGTATTAAAGAGGGTCTCTTGGTGAAAAGTGGTCGGTGTCCACTAACAGTCATTCCTGGTTCGGGCAGAATCTGCTTCATCGGCTGAGCTAGTAACTAGGTTTGAATTAATTGGTGGAGAACGTGAGCTAGGATAATTCTTCGGTAGAATTGACCGCCAAGATAATTTCGAAGAAAGATGCAACAGTGGAGCTCGCTTACTAATGAAAGTGGGTTCCTCTATAAGTATAGTTCATGGTCCTTGTCGGCATCATTCACAATACTTGTTGATCGTCCATGAGGGAAGAAGCACATACCCAGTTATTGTAATAATCCTCTACTTTTCCCCATCCATTAGAGTCAAAGGCTGGAAAGGCTCTCTTTTTAATTAAGAAACAAATTTCTTTTATTTAACAATGATTCTCGCTTCAAAGTTGAGCGGGGAAGTTGGGAAGGGTAGCAAGAGATGTTGAAGGTGCGAAGATACACGAGATTATAGGCCCACGATTTTGGTGTTTGATGCGTCTTTGTTTTTGAGATTTTTAACAAGACAAGCTTGACTCAAAACTTCTTCTTTTTAATTCTACTAGAATTCATACAACATTGTCTCAACTGATAGAGTGGTAAGATAGTGAGTAAAATAAAATGGTTTAGTCTTCACATACCTGATACAGAAGTTTTCCAAATGTCTTCGCCGATCTTCAGTCTTCGAGGATGATGTCTGATACTCAACTACCAAATTCTAACATAGTCTGAAACTTGACATAGTAGACTAGAAATCAAGATATAGTTTTGATCATCTAACATTGACAACAAGCTTGAGATTGAAAAACTTGTGGGTTCAACTGAGCATTGCTCTAACAGCGTAGACTACATGTGCCATTCACCCTTTTGGTGATGCCTAACTCTCTAACTCGAGATTATATTTCGACTAACTCTCTCCCACCGGTTACAATGCATTTTACACTATTTATACAGTAGAAACAACGACCAAAATTGTGCATAACACATGCGCAAGCCTTGGACAGCCAAGTATTTAAGGAGATGCTTGCATAACCGCCTGAAGTGTTGCATAACTGTCCAATTTATAACTGTCCCAACTCTCCCCAACATTCAATCACATGTGTAAAGCCTTCAAATATGCATAATCGCTTGGTAACCGCCACTTTAGAGCCATTCTTCTTTCATTATCTTCTACTGATCTTGTCTTGGTTATAACCTTAATTTACTCAATTTGACGCTTAACATTGAGTGAAGTCATGCCAAAACTCGTTCCAACCTGTTGCATCTCAATGCTCCGTGTGTCATTTGCTTTCTTAGCTAAAAGCTAAATAATATACTACAATGACGCATTTGGCATGCGCCGTTACTCTTGTTGCACTATTTAAGCCTTGGTCATGCTTTGGACCAGCAAATAGGTTAACTCCTGACCAATTCCATGTCCTTACATCATACTTAAGATGAGTATATTCAATTGCACGGACATGCATTCATTCATCATCAATGTTGCATATGTCATTGGACTTCCTTGTCTTTGTTTAATGTCGCTACATCGTCAGGTAATGTAGCTTCATTTTCTAGGCACTTGACTAACCAGTAAGATTATCTATAGTGGGTGATACATAATTGGAATCAGGAGATGATAAAGAACTAGAAAAATAGTGTATGACAGTGTTGGGATGAATGAAATGACAAATTTAAAAGGTTATCCTGCAAATTTTTTTAATAAATATTACCTTCGTTTCTAAAAAATAGGCTGGTTTCATGTATAAATTACACATAAAAGTATCATATTATTTTGAAACGAAGGGAGTAGTTTTTGGAACGCGGTAAGTAAAGTACCCATTGTCACTTAATCGGTTTACTATGTTTCTAGCCATTGCATGCTAAGTTTCTAGCCATTTACGTTTTCCCGTTTAGACAAGGTTTGAAAAACTAAAAAACCATCGGGTTAGATTTCGCATAAAAAATACAAATAGATATACGGAGGACCCTGACGGTGCAAGTGATACCGACTGGGAAAGTGGCACTGTGGCTGTACTTATTTATAGTTCAGTTGACCTGAAAACACTGAATCACTAGAGTGCAATAAATTAAGTAGGTTAGAAATGGGCGGTTTTCTTCGGTGGTCCCTTAAGTCCCTTCTTTTGGTAAAGCATCACTGATCGTAACGTGTGTCGCAAATGGTCGTCTGATTTAGTGGACGTTATTTTCATAGCGCCAGTCTCCTACATGTACAGGTCTATACTGAACAGAGCAGAATGGACACTCACTAACTGTATCGCACCTTATGCTGGTAGGGGGGTCTTAAATTATGGATAAGGGGTTTTGCCGGATAGGGCTATCAGAAACAGTTCTCGGAGTTATGGTTTTACGAGTAAATAGCACAAACACCTTTATTATTTGGAACAGGGCAGCAAGTGATAACCATTATAATTGAATTAACGGTAATAAAATAAGTGATGTACTGATTTTTGTTTAAATATATAGGCTATATCACATCACACTAACCACCACCAGTACATAATTCCCTCCATTGAACTGTTTGTATTTATATCCGTTATAATGGAAGTACCAACGAACAAACTGATTAAGACATGTTTAGTTTTGCTTATTGTTAGTGCAAAGTCAATATGTGTTAGATGAGTAAGCAAATGACAAGTCTATTCCAAACTAATTTGAAAGAAAGAAAATTTAATCCCACCACATTTAGGCCAGGCCAAATTCTTTATCAACTTGACAGCAATAATTTTTGTTTTTTAATGTGCAAGTTCAACGCTGTTGAGAACTAATTTATCCGGGCTTGATTGGGGTATACCCAAACTAATTGGGGTATACCCTAATTTAAATGGATATGTGCCCTTACTAAGGGGAGGCCAAAACGTGATAAAGTTACTTTAATACCCCTACACTAATTAACCTAAAACTAAACCCTAAACTTAAAAACTAAAAACCGATTAATCTTCCTCTAACCCTTCTTCTCTAATCCCTCTCCTCTTCTCTTTCATTCCAAAACCTAAAATCAACCAAAATTTTCAATTTTGATTTTCTACAAAAAATGGTTGATTCTAAACGATCCAAAGAAGAAGAGAGATTCAATCTGGTAACATGAAAAGATCCAAATCGTAGGGAAAAGGTAAGGGAAAGGTTGGAACGAGTAAACCCAAGAATGCAATCCTTGAAGATGCCGAAAAGAAACCTCTAAAGGCGAAAAGAAGATTGTAAGTGATTTATAAACTCAAACCCATTATTGTTTTGTTGTATATGATTGTTAGATTAGGTTAGAAATCGAAAATTTTGACTTTCGCATTTTGGCCTAGGCAAGGTCGATAATTGAACAACACGCCGACCATTGGTATTTTGAAAGAGCCTAAGATAGTCTTCAGATGAATAACATGCCGACTTTTCATCGAGCCATGGCGACTGTTGGACAATAACCAGGGCCGTGTAGGTATAATAACCAACCATGCCAGGTTATATTTGGTCGGGCGTGATTTTAGACTTGTACCATGCCGACGTTAGGCATCGAAACCTTAATTTCCTAAGTTATTAGTTGGCATCTTTCATAAATAGGACTATTAGGCTTTTTTATTTGTCGGCAAGGTAGTTGGTTAGCACCTTACCTAGCTTTACCGTAGTCGCCCAGGTGTAGTTGGTTAACACCTTGCCGACCATATGGTGGTCGGCATCATTTAGTTTATCGGCCTTGCTTTAACAGTGGAAGAAGATCAATGATGTTGTGTTGTTTGTTTTCATATATCTTATTTGTGCATTGTTTAGGTTCCCAGAGAAAACAAAAGAAGATCTACCTTGTCTTGTTAACAATGCAGAAGAGCTATTTGAATATTTGGACACAATTTATCCTAATTTAGAAGATCCTAAAGATGAAACGTATTTCCCAATGCGAGACGTTTCATAATGAAACGATACCCAATGCGAGACGTTTCTATGTATACCAACAAGCAACCAATCATCCTCCTTAAACTTCTTCAACTTCCGGAAGCTACTTTCTTGGAATTATTTTTTTATCTTGTCGATATCATTATTAGTGTACTCATGGATAGCATGTTGCACCGTCACAATCCCATTTTGACTCGTGAAAAGTAGACCTTTTAGTTTCCCATAAGCTTGCTCTACCATACTTGTGGATTCAAGTTTGACATGTTTATAGTCGTAAGTATAAGCATACACAAACCTCTCTTTGTGTGGCCTCAACATTGTTTCTTGCAATATTCCACTACTTAGGGGTAATTAGTCCCCCAATCATCCTCGAAATCCTTCAAGTTTAACTCATATCTTCCCACACTCATCGACCAAACCACCTTATCCCACGCTTTCATGAATAACCCAAACTTAATCTCACATTCTTTCCATTCTTCGTCTTCTTTCTATTTCTTCTTCTCTCGCTCCTCTTTAGTTAGTTTGCTAAGACGTTCATCTTCCTCTTTTTCACGTTTAGTTCCTTTCTTTGCTTTCGGTTTTTGGATATGACTTCTACAATTCTTTCTAAGATTGCATTGTATATGCCAAGTGCAAAGGAAATTTTGTGCATTGGGAAAGACTATCCTCATGGCGTTCATTATTGCTTGCTCATTGTCTGGGTGACTATAACCCCGGAGTTTCGTCTTCGTGGTAGAGAAGCTTCAAAGTTTCCAATGCCCAAATATAACTATCATCCTTCTCACGATCCATAAAACACCATGCAACCGTGAACGATTGCTTATCCGAGGTTTGTCCTACAATGTTCAACAAAGGCATGTTGTACCTATTCGTCTTATAAGTACAATCCATGAACAAAACTTGGTAAAAGCAACGCGCCAATTGAATCATATCGGGATGCGCAAGAAAAATACGATCCACCTTCCTCCGATGACTCATGGTGTCTCACCGTGTAGTTGTATTTGTGTATTAACCATTGTGATTCTTCCATCACCTTTCTTCCATCTCATTCAATTCTTTTAATAGTTGCCTTGGCCGCATAAATTGTAGACAATGAAGAGAGGTTATGCGGGTCGTCCCTCTTGAACTTACTTAGGAGCTTACTTGGTTTAATTCCCCAACTTGTTCTTACTTGTTCGAACTCAAATGCCGGTTTCAACTTGGCAACTTGACAATGCCCAAAGAAGAGTTTCTGGGATCTTTATGGTTATGCCAACCATCATCAACTCTACTGCTCTCCACATGTGACTGTGTTCGTTTTCCTCCAAAAAATTATCTTGAATGGGCATCCACACTTCTTTGACTTCGCCTTGTACACCCTAGTCGTCTTCTTATCATACACATAACCCCTTCCTCTTGTGACTTTCCTCCGGCAACCCATAACACTCGCATACCATTTCAAACCGCGTATCTTTTTGTTGGGTGTTTTTCACTAGAACGCACATCTTCTCTTTGGCTTTCTCAACAATCCAATTGACTGCTGCCTTTTTCCTTCCATACCAAATCATTAGCATAATGTGAGGAAGTATCGGACCCTAATTTTCCGAGCTTGAGGCCGATCCGCCATAGGTACCAATGCCACAATCTACAAAACATCAAAAGTTTAGTTGATGTGTATTACCACGGTCGGCATGGTCGATATATAAAACAATGTTGGCTAGAAAAGACCTAACGTAATAGAATATAAACATTGCCGACATGGATACAAATGCATAGTTATGAAAACATGAAAATGCCGGCGTAAGCATTTTCAAGTAAAGGCTCCCGTGTTTCAAAAAATGAAAGTCGGCAAGGTTCAAATTCTCTACATTGTCGTGGTACTGCTCATGAAAAGTCGGCATGTTGTTCAAAGTAGAACCACGCTTTTTACTTTGGCCAAGCATGATCGACAAGCGTCGACCTTGCCGCATGCCAGAATCAAGAAAAAAAGCAAAATCGATCATTTGCATGGAAAAATCACAATCTTCACCACCTAGGTTGTCTACCCGATTACTTGCGCCCATTATCTTCTTCTTGGTCATTGGATTCTTCGCTTGGCTCAATACATTCATCACTTCCATACCCATCATGAGTTTGAGGAAAATAAAAGTGAGGGTCATGCATGTAATCCATTCCATCATGGTCTGGGCACATCATCATACAAGTACTCATCTGTAGGAGGAAAGTTAGAAGACTTCCCACTTCAAAATAAGGATTAGAATCACTCATCTCACCGATATCACAAATTTCACAAAAACCCTAACTTTTCCCCCCAAAATCTCCTCTACTCCTTCATACTAATTCTCTCTCTAAATGATTTCTAAAACTCAACTTATAACTAAATCAACTAACTAATTTAATCATTTTAGTTAAATTAGAGTTAATCATTGTGGGGGCATTTTAGCCATTTACAAAAATATAGGTTAAGGGGTAGCTTGACTTTACTTCAAAATGACCCTATTTTGTCTTATAGGGTATACCCCAATTAATTTGGGTATACCCCAATCTCGGCAGGTAATTTAAGGACCGCAAATTAAAACTATTTTTTCTTATCTTGTTTTTTTTTTTTTTGATTGCGGTTCTTTCAATGCCGTTGAGCAGAAACGTGACGCCACCGGCTCGTGCTCACTATTGCTAAAGCAAAGGAGTAAACCGAATTCGAATCCAAAGGAAATGTTCTGGTTTTCACGCAAACGCCTATAATAAATAGTTCATTGCTATTTGATTGAATTGTGAGATGTTGCTAAGTTTGAGACGCCGTTATGTTTGAACTCGATTGCCTAATCGTTATTTTCGGACAACTTTAGTCAGACGACCCTCTTTAGATTTAACAGAGTACTCCCTCCGTCCATTTTTAAGAGTCCGCTTTGACTTTGTCAAGATATTAAGGAAATCCTACAAAATGTCATGACTATCCCTTGACTAGCCTATTTAATATTACGTTATTACCAAAATTAAAATTATTAATGTTAAAAATTCTAATTTGGATAGTATTATTGTTTTAGGAAATATTGTAAAGAAATAAAAGCAAATGTATACTCCAAAATTTAAGAATTTTTTATTTCCTCCATTTGATTTTGGTTTCCCGCATTAAAACTTTGGAGCCTTTGTAATTTTTATTTGAGAGGGGAAAAAAATTGAAATTGTAGATTATTTCCTCTTTAGATATACTCTATCATGAATTTGAGATTTTGTCATAAATTTTTTTGATTCTTTGCCATGTACATAGCCATGTTAACCCGTACCCATAATCTATTACTCCTTCTAATATTAGGAATTTTGTAACTACCCATAAATATTTTTATTTAAAAAAGGAATGGCAAATGACAATGAATATAAAAAAAATATTGAATGGATTTTTTCCTTATATATATGGTGATGATATTTATGATTTTGAATTAGGTTTATATTAAAAATGATTTTATAATTATAAAAAAGAAAGGGTATATTTGATAGTTCAAAGGGAAAAGTATGTCTATAAACGAGAATGGACAGATAAAAATGGGCCCATGCACTAAAAGTAGAAATTGGGACAAGATAAAAATGGATGAGGGAGTAGTATTTTTGTTCTTTCATCAACACAGACACATACACAAACGAGGCTGCAGGTGCACATGTTCCAAACTGCAGGCCAAGCTAACAGCAAGTCAACGTGCTTTCCTTTTTCTCCCTCAGGCAGATGCATATGGAGGATATCTTTGATTTGGGCCCTATTACTACTATTAGACATGAATCATGATTTTTCTTTTGAAATAATGAATCCTGATTTCTTTGCTTTACTTTTAAAAGCATTGCAATACATTTTGCTTTACTTTTTCTTCGTGTTGTTGTGGAAGAAAACATGTGCATCAAAATGGATTCGTGTTTTGACTCGCGGCCACACTGATATTATCACCCAATGATTTTATAACTCATGTTACGGTGACATCGGCTATATGAAAGGTGCTATTAGGAGAACTATTTGATTAATAGGTATTTTGCCATGCAAAACCAAGGGTGTTAGAGCAAGTCTTATGGTGGAAGCGTTCCATCTTCCACGCCACCTCAACATTTGGAATTGTGGATGGAAGCGCAAGTGTAGTGGTGGAACAACAAAAACGCTAATCTTAATAGCGTTGAGCGCTAATCAAAATAGCGCTAAAAAAACGCTATTCAGAATAGCACTCAACGCTATTCAGAATAGCACAAAACGCTATTAAGATTAGCGTTTTTTTCTCAGCCATTAGATTTCCAATGGCTCGTTTTAAATCTACGGATAAAAAAAACGTTATTCTGAATAGCGCTTTGTGCTATTCTGATTAGCGTTGAGCGCTATTCTGATTAGCGCTTTTCGTCTTCTAGTGCGTTATTCTGAATAGCGTTTTACGCTAATCTGATTAGCACTACCATGGATTACACGGATCATTACACGAAACCATGGAACACTGCTTGGTTTTATCATGGAAAACACCAATTTGGAAGCCCCTAGACTTGGCATTCCATGATTTTTCCACACTTGGAATATGATGGATTCCACCATAAGACTTGCTCTTAAAACAACTTGAAATTTGAAAACCAGCGATGTGAAAAGTGCACGTTGGAGTCCAGCCGCCACCAATTACTTACCCAAAAACAAGGGCATGAAATCGGGTCCAGCGTAAGACAAAGGGGTTAAAGTTGGGCCAGTTACAAACAAGAATCCTAAGATGATATCCATTGCCAGAGCATAAGTACCGTTTGTCCTCCCGCCAAACCAACGGAAAACTGACCTCACCAGTTGGATCACATGTTAATATAAAGTGGTGGACCCCAGCTCACCTTCTATACAGCAACAGGTGAGGAGAATGATAGGACCGAATCATTTTCTTTGATATGGTGAATCATCTTTCCTGGTACCACAAATACATTGATGAATTGGTTGGATTTCCATCGGTTTCAAATTGTATTGGCGAGGAAAGGAAAATCAAAATCTCCCCCTTTAATGAGAGCAAGACTTATCAAAAGTCAAAGCATTAACTAATATCAGCCGTTGGATCTCCTCCCTTTTAAAGCTGAACAGTTGGATAACGGCATATTCTTCGAAAGATTCCCGACACAGTTCCGTGTGATTTTTTTTCGTTACTCGACGAAAATGCCCCTCAATCTTTCCTTCTATCTTTCTTCTATTATACTTATAAAACTGCCGTAAATCCTTATAGAACCAGGGGCAAAAGCGACGGCAAAATTCTTCTGTACTCGAAACAAAAACAAACAACACCAAAATTTGTCTCTTCTCTCTCGATTCCTATCTTCTCCACCGAAACCGAAATCTCTCTTCATCCTCATCAATTTCCCACCATCAACTTCGAATAATCTTTACTTAATTTCGACTTTAATGTTCAGAGTTTCGATTTGATTGACTATTCAATCATCAACATCGTACCTGTAACCTAAATTCGAATTGGGTCAATTGATTGAATCACTTCAGAATTTGGTGAGTATTATCAACAAATACTTCCTGATTAATTTGGGTGAATAGTATTCTCTTCGGGTAACGCTTGTAATATTAAGTGTTTGTATTTTTGTAAATGCCTAATCAAAAAAACACGAAAGTAAAAACACCATAATCTTTTTTTCCAGGGTTTTCAGCTCTCTTCTTGGAGGAAGGTAAGAGGTCTCTGATCTTGGCGCATGTAGTATTTTCAATCAAGGTTAGTTGTTCTGTGCTTTTTCCCTGACTGCAATTAGAGATTTTTTGTTTGGTGGTTTGTTTTCTTATACTGCGTTTCTCATTTCAGAATACCACAAATGCAGTAATCAGATTGACAAAATTAATCTTACAGATATTGTTGGGGTGCTAACAAATTTGCAAGTTACAAAGAGGCCTATTGGGAAGGAGTGGCAAATGCAAGGAACTGACAATTGTGAGCTTTAGTTTTTTCATTTACTAGCACGAGACTGCAAGCCAGAACCACAAACATTATGACCAGAATCCGTTGATCTCAAAAAATACAATACATGTGTGGTAGAATTTCCTGAGTTGTCAACATAGTTATCACTTATTAACATGTTTCGTGTGGTATACATTTTTGGTTATGGTGAAAGTGGCTGCCAATAGAATTGCACCAGAGCAATAAACTATATTCACACTGATGTTACTAGATTGGATTTGAATTGTAAAAAACTCGATGTTTGCCAAGGTGCGTTGAATTTGAATTATGAAACTCGGTGGTTGGAAACGTGCATTCGACTTTCAGGTTAGTTTGAAACTAATTCATTTTCTAATTTCAGTTCTTTAGTGGGCATATCATGTTAAATCAATGCTTTCAGTTCGGGTTTTGTTATTAAAAATGGGTAGAAGAAAAATCTTGACTTATTGATATTGCAAGATTGCACTCAGTCTTAGTGGATTTTCGGATTGTAAGGCCATTTCAAATTTGCAAGATTTTGATAAAATATTCGTTTTGCGCCCAGATACTTTGATGTAAACTATTATGGCGTATGTCTTCTACACACTCACCATCCATTTTAGTTTAGTTATATTAAGAGCAGTTTTGTTATTCATTTGTTTGAAGCAAGGTTTGCCGAGAACAAAGCCAGTAACTCAAAAAAAAAATGGTTCAACAAAGTGGTGGCTCAACCTAGTGGCTCAAAACCACATGTGAAATGTGTGACAGAGGTTAGTTTTAGGGTGTGTAGTTCAACAATTGGTAAGGTTTTCATATGTTAAACACATCAAAAAGCATGAATACAACTTTAACAGTTATCAGCTAAGCTTAAAAGCCCCCTCACATCTTAGAAGATACACGATGCTGCCCATACAAAACAGAGGCTCCAGAAACTCTTCCTGGACTAACTGATCCTGGAAATTCTATGGCTTCTTCTTCCCTTATGTTTTCATTTTTATTTTCTTGATCATTGTTTCGGTATGTCATCCCTACAAAATAACCTATCATCTGGGAATGGTTGTTGACTCTGTGGTATGTACATTCCTATAGAAAATTGGGTAGCCGTCTCCCATCTATGCCTCTCTTAAACCCGTTCGTCCGTTGTTTAATAAATAACAAGCTAATTATTTTTTTCTGTGTAATATTTTCATGTCAGGTTCATCCATTCTACCAAATTTAAAATGTCAAACTGCTATGTATCTGTGGACCTTTTTTTTTTTGACCGGGAAGACATGTCCAAGACCTTCCCACAAGTCATGTTTCATACAAACTGACTGTAGAATCTGTTTGCGTGTTCTTATATACAAGTTCATAATATTGACCGTTGAATATATATCTTGGTGTTTGGTGAATATATATTTGATGTTTTCGCTACAATAGTTATGGCTGATATGCGATGTGCGTAGATTAGCAAGCAACACTCTTAGCCATGAACATGAAAAAGTTAGTGTTCACGACGCGCAACGCACGCGCACTCTACTTGTGTATCGTAATGCATCGATTGTTAAATCATGCCGATGGGCAGTAAGCGTGGCTACAACTGTAGCGGAAGCAGCACCATATCCAGCCACACAGTCCACTATTGAAGAAGCACAATGAGTGGCCAATAATCCATTAAAAGGATGCACAAAAATAGCAAACTTCTCATTGATCAAAGATGTTTTTAGACTTTAGTGCAGTTCAGATAACCTTTATTGTAGGATGGAAAAAAAAAGCTTTATGCAGCAAAGTCTAGGCCCAACTGTGTAATCTGATGGGCACCTTTTGGTTTTCCACATTATGTTGTTGTCTCATGCATTTGTCTTTGAATGTATTTTTGTGCGGCAGTTATTTGCCACCAGTTTTGCCAAAAATTGATGCATTCGTCTCTAGTTATTTAGAAACCAGCTGCACCAAAAATCAAGCACCACATAGTGTAAGGTACAGATTTGAGCGACGACAACCAGGGTTTAATCTCTTTGCTCAATATATGACAGAAGTTTATGGACCCAAACAGGGGCTTGGGAGATATTCTAGTTCTATGTACTTGCAAGTAAGCAACAAAAGCGAATCTACATAAATTTCCAAAGTTTAAACCCTGGAAACCCGAAAATCAGTTATTTGAATCTTGAGGGCCGAAGCACTGCACCTGAGATGTCATCAGTCCAGTGTAAATATAGGCTATATCACATCACACTAAGTCGCTAATCACCGGCATATAATTCCCACCATTGAACTGTTTGTATTTATATCCGTTATAACAACGAACAAACTGATTAAGACATGTTTAGTTTTGCTTATTTTTAGTGCAAAGTCAATTTGCGTTAGATGAATAGGCAAATAAATGACAAGTCTAATTCCGAACTAATTTGAAAAATGAAAATTTAATCGCCACCACATACAGGCCAGGCCAAATTCTTATCAATTTGACGGCAGTACTTTTTGTTTTCTAATGTGCAAGTTCAACGCTCTTGAGAACCAATTTAAGGACTGCACCATTTAATGCCGTTGAGCAGGAAAGTCATCAGTTCAGCTACTGCTCAAGCAATGGAGTGAAGAATTGGAATCCAGTGAAAATGTTCGGTTTTTACGCAACCACCTATTATAGTGCAGTTGCATGTTCCAAATTGCAGGCCAAGCTAACAGCAAGTCAACATGCTTTTTCTCCCTCGGGCAAAATGCAGATATATGGAGGATATCTTTTGATTTGGGGACCCTATTAGGCTATTACTACTTCTTCTTTTTTATTTGAAGCATACCCTATTACTACTATTGGACATGAACCATGATTTCTTTGCTTTACTTTTGAAAGCATTACAATACTACATTTTGCTTTTCTTTTTCTTCATGCGGTTGTGGAAGAAAAACATGTGCATGAAAGCAGGGCTTGGATGAAAAATGGATTCGTGTGTTGAAAACCTGGTTGATGAGTTTAAAACAGTGTGAAATTAAAGGACACTCTTAAGTTATCTTGTCCTACAAATATGAAGGGTGTTGAAACAGTGTGAAATTTGAAAACGGCCAACAAAAAGAACCTGTTTTCTCAGAATTTCAGAACAAAGAACTCCGCCAGCGATGTGAAAAGTGCACGTAGAAGTCCAGCCGCCCTGCTTACCCAAAAACAAGGGTATGAAATTATGAAACTGGGTCCGGCTTAAGTACCGTTTGACCTCCCGCCGAACTAATGTGGGGCCCTCATACTCCACTGGCACTGTCCACGTGGATAGTGTTGCTATTTATCAATCCATGCCACTGTCACTGTGCCAGAAACTTGACCTCACCAGTTGGATCACATGTTAGAAATTCTTTGATGATATAAAGTGGTGGACCCCAGCTCACCTTCTATACAGCAACAGTTGAGGCGAGTGGTAGGACCAAATCACTTTGATAGCTTATAATGGTGAATCATCTTGATGATCATGGTACAACAAATACATTGATGAATTGGTTGGATTCCATCTGTTTCAGTAGTATTGTGGCTTCATTGGCGAGCAAAGAAAATCAAAATGTATAGATCTTTGTTGCAGTTGAGATAACCTTATTGTTGTTGGCTGGAAAAAAGAACCGTTTTTTGGGGACCTGCCTTTATTTGAGGGGACCATTGTTTTATAAGGCCCCCTACCCTACAATGTTAAGGGATGTCCTAAAAATCATAAGATTACCAATTTGTCCCTTACCCTAATTAAAATTATCCCTAACCTAATAATCTAAAACAAAACCTAAAACTAAAAAACCAAAACAAAAAACAATTTCTATCAAAATCTTCTCCCTATTCGCTTCTCTTCTTCCCCAAATACAACATCGTCTTCATCGACTCCATCGATTAATCGTCGATTCAAAAAATTTCATCGTCGATTAATCAATCGACTATAACAATGGTTCTTCGAAAGCAAACCAAAAGACTTCAAGGAGAAGGTCCTCGATTGGGACATCTAGCAAATCACCGAGCGATTTTCGATTCAAAAAGAAGTTGAACAACCAAGTGAAGCCATAATCCCAAGATAATAGACGGTTGCCAAGCCCGATTCGCCATGGGACCGATTCGCAGTATTTTGCAACAAACCCATTGCTTTTAATTTGATTTTGATTCGTTTAAATGAATAGAAATCATCAAAATAGGGTTCAAATGGCGAAGCATAAATGCATAGTTCTGTTAGGTCGAGTTTCAAAAAAACCCAATTTTGTTAACCGAACTTCCTGAAAGGAAGAACACGAAGAACAGTTCGGTTCTCTAGGTATCAAAACTAGGTAACCGAACTTACAGTTCGGTTAGATCGCAAAGAAGCAAAAAAAAAAAATTCTAACCGAACTTAAATTTTTTTAAAACAATTTTTTTTTACATGTAACCGAACTCCGCTATTTTGCCTGCTAATTTGAGTTTGTATGTAACCGAACTGTTCTATTGAGTTCGGTTTGTTCGCATAAAAATATAACCTTAGAAAGTAACCGAACTTTACCGAAGAAAAAAAATGTAACCGAACTATTTTTGACAAAAAATCTTGACAAACCGAACTCTTCAGTAGTTGCAAACATGTTGAGTTCGGTTTGTTCGCAAAAAATGATGACAAACCGAACTCTTCATTAACATTTACCAATGTTGAGTTCGGGTTTGTTCTCAAAAATATTTGTTAACCGAACTATACTATGGTCCCCAAAATTAGAGTTGTTTAAGCTAATATCTTTTGTTTTCTTGATTAGTGGAAGAGGCAAAAACCAAACAAACCTTTGATGGAAGATCTAAGAACTCCCACCCTCGAGGCAAAGTACATTGTGATGCCGGCCACCGTGGAACCAAAAATGCTAAGTATAGAGGTGGGTCATTACCGGATGTTGTGATCCAAGATGGTGTTAATAGAGATAATGTTGACAACGTAATCCAACAAGTTAATGAAGAGATTGTGGAAGCGATGGGCAATGAAGAGATCGTGGAAGCGATGGGCAATGAAGAACAACATCAAGGTGGAGAAGGTGAACCAAATGAAAGAGGAGGAAATGAGGGTGCCAATGATGGTGAACCACCAAGGAGGGGGAAATGAGGGTGACAAAGATGGTGGTGAACCAAATGAGGGTGACAAAGATGAGGAAGATGGAGATAAGGATGATGTTGAATCGAGGAGGAGTTGGATGAAGAGGAAGTTGAAGAGGAAGAGGCACAAGTAGAAATAGTGCAAAAGAAACCTAGAAAGACGCCTAAAAAGCCTTGTGCTAGATATTCTTACATTCCCGATGACAATTTGTGTTTGTCTCCAAAGAATCCAACTTATGGTACTCCGAGAGATGGAGGGGAGTTATTGATGGGCTACAAAAACTCATGGGCTGCCAAGATCTTTGCGACAAAGGTATGGTTCAATCTTAACCATCAAGATTTCTAGTCATCTTCTTTTATTTGAACTTATATTTTGACATATCTTGTTCTTTTCTATATATTAGTATATAAGATAGTTTGTTGCTTTTGTAGGATCATACTAATGTTGTTCGTGTTTTGAAACGTCAAAAGAACAAGATATGGAATATAGAAAATGAGTGTGATGAGGTGCGCTTGGCGGTATTTGATTGTGTACTATGGAACGGATACAACATGCGCACCAAAAATTTGATGTGTCACATCGTTATCGCATTTGCCGAGAGGTCTTATCCAGAGACGGATACCTTTCATCTACCTTTTGGTGAGATGGCAATTACTCCGGATGATTGTTTTAGAATCACAGCCCTACCAATAACAGAACAAGTGTTCGAGATGGCTACGATCCTTCGATGAGTTTTGAACTTCTTGAAAAGCTATGCGAAAGGTGTCTAGGATGGAGCGATAAAAAGATACAATGTGAGTTTAGACGAGCTAACAAAGAGCCTGACGAAGGTGATGAGTATAATGAGTTCGAGGCAGACCGCACGTACAAGAAGAAGTTGAAAAAGATCAAGCTCAAGACCTTGTTTGATGAGTTTTCAGGGACGAAAGATTTGGTTGCTCGAGGAAAGTTGGTGATGACAGAGGAGAAGGTTAAGCACCATGTGATCGCTTATTTGTTATATCAACTAGGAACCATTTTCTTCCCCGACAGCTTCAGGTCACGTGGTAAATGCTCATTACCTCCAGCTATTGGACCCTTGGATGAGGTGAACAACTACTGTTGGGGCATTGCGGTGCTTTCATTCGTTCAAGAGGAACTCGTAAAAGCTTCGAGGCTTAAGAGTCTATATTTTGGAGGCTTATACACCCTTGTTCAGTGTACCCCGTTAAATTATCGTTTGTGTGTTTCAATATATAAGTGAATGAATGTGTATTGTTACTAATCATATTGCGAATGTATTATTTGTTGCCTCTTCTCATAGGTTTGGGTGTACGACCACTTCCCTAAACTGCAATTGTCTCATGCTCACACTCCGTGGCCTTATGGGAAGCCTAAAGTTGGTAAATATGTATTTTTGAATTCACAGAAAAGAATAAGAAAAAAAGGTGTTGGAGTTGAGGGAGAAATTGGATACCTTAACAAAGTGGAAGATGTGGTTTTCCATCCTTACACCATTCAATCGATGAAGACGAGGAGGATGTTGAGGTTATTGATTTCTCACCTGTTGCGGGGTATAATGGATCGTTGTTTCATCCTCGAGGTTGTACAATGTATAATCCTCTAAGAGTATTAAGACAAGTTTCTTGTGTCCAAAGTGTCCCACAAGAGGAAAACTTCAACTTCAAGGTGAAGAAGCAGGAACTAAGAGCACCGAGATGAAGTTCACCCCCAAATACGATCCCGCTCCATCGGTGGACCACCGGAAGAACTTTGGGGATTATCTTGTTCCAGTGAAGAGTTACAAGATTCTTTTGATGAGCCAAATGCCGCCGACGAGGGATATATGGAATGGTATGAACATGTTTCTCATCCTCGTAATAAACATTGTCCAACAAGCCCGTGCCGAGAAGACAAAAGCGAAGGCAAGTGGAGAAAGAGGCTAAGAAAATTATGAAGCATACCCTCTCGTGTGGTGATGAGGCCTTGATCTTGTGGAATTCAAGCGGTAAGAAATTTACTCTTCTTTTTTGTGTTTCAAATTGTTATGAAGTATTGAAAAATAATAGTTACTTATGTTTTTGATGAGAATAGGTGAAGGCAAGTGGAAAATTGTTGAAGAAAATGATGGCAAAAATCCGGAGTGGAGAGACGATGGATACTCGAGAACAAATGCACTGTACAACCAAATAACTAATGTTTTTAATCCCAGCCTTGTTGATACAAGCCAGGTTGATCCAAGCTGCACCATGCCGTCGAAGAGGAGTCGCCGACAAGGGGAAGGTTCAAGTCGGATGGTTGAACAACAAAACAATGGAGATGACACTCCTAGTGACGAAGGACGACCTAAAGCTCCTAAACGCAAGAGTAGAAAAGTTTCTGGTAGTGGTCGTGGTAAATGAGTGATTGCAACAATTATTACTTTGGTTTCTCATGTTTGGAAGACTTTTTAATTGCGGATTTGGTAGTTTGGTTCCTTATATTTGGAATACTTTTTTATGGCGGATTTGGTAGTTTGTTTCCTTATGTTCGTGCGCTTCCAACATTTAGTGATGTGGATTAGTAATTAAATTTCTTAATTTGGTTTTTAATTTGTGTTCTAAGGGATTAGTTTGGCTATTTTGATTAAGTGTTTCATTACATTCAAATTTTTAAGAAACAATTAGTTAGTTTGGTTAATATACTAAATCTCGTAAACAACCGAACTATGTATTCGGTTACCTACAATGTTTTTGGATCAACCGAACTTACATACATAAAGAAAGGAAACCTAACCGAACTCATGACAAGAAAATTTCTAAAGTTACAAGTGTAATGTTCGGTTGCTCGGTAATATTTTGAAGGTAACCGAACTATAATGTTCGGTTAACTGCAGAGTAATGCGATGTAACCGAACTCAGAACAAGAAAATTTGAAAAGTTAAAGTGTAAAGTTCGGTTACCCGTAGAAAACGTAATCTAACCGAACTCAGAACAAGAAGTTACAGTGTAATGTTCGGTTCCTTGACAATATTATGCAGGTAACCGAACTTGGTACTCAGAAAAGTTCGGTTCCTTCGCTGATTTCGTAATGTAACCGAACTCACACCAGCTAAAATTGAACCAAAGTATTTGAATTCACTCATTTTATTGAATCGAAAAAAACATACATGTAGTTGAAATAAAATAGAAGTAAAACACATAAAATTGTTCAATACATCGCCCTAGGGATTCTCTACGAGTTTAATTATATTGGGCGAATTGCCATTCAACTTCCTCCAAGAGAGTGTAGCAGTCCTCGTGCGTAAAACTCATGACCGTACCTTAATTCGTATTGGCTCCGACCCAAAGTATACTTGGGAAAACAATTTTTTAAATAAGTTAGCGTTGTTGAATAATCATAACCAAATAAATATTTTTTGATGAGAGGCCTATTGATTCACAAACTTACTCTATTCATTCGGTCTTCGTTTGGCATAGCGTCCTTACGAGCTTTCAATTGTTTCTCAACAAGACGCATTCATTGTATAAATATGCGTACCTTTCCCTTATTTGCTCGGAGCGTCCTCCTATAACGATTTCCGCTTAGTGCTTTAAAAACCTTAAACACCCGTTTCCACCAAGCATTGGTGTTTTGATCATGCCCAAAGTAAGGCCCTCTTGTTGGGTCTTCACATCGGTCACCCATTGCGCTTCCTCAACGGAGTGCTTTGTGAGAGTGGTGTGTGCTCGACAATAGCAACATCTTCTAGATCATTGAACGGAGTTGGAGCCATTTTTAGTGTTCCAAAGTGATGAGTAAATCGATTTAGGAAGATTGAAAGTGATGGGTGAATAAGTTTGGTAGAGATTGGTCTCTATTTATAGCAAAAAGTACCCAACGGCTAGTTTTAAAAAAAAAACTAAGCATTTACTTGCAATAATTGCTCCTACTAGTCAAAGTTACCGTTGGTTTTCAAAGTCGGCAATAACTTCGTCCAGTGTTCGGTTAACTGCAGAGTAATGCGATGTAACCGAACTCAGAACAAGAAAATTTGAAAAGTTAAAGTGTAAAGTTCGGTTACCTGTAGAAAACGTAATCTAACC
Organism: Papaver armeniacum; assembly: GCA_023531295.1. Lineage (NCBI taxonomy): Eukaryota > Viridiplantae > Streptophyta > Magnoliopsida > Ranunculales > Papaveraceae > Papaver > Papaver armeniacum. The sequence goes on from JAJJWW010000527.1 coordinate 54,992, forward strand.
GAACTCAGAACAAGAAGTTACAGTGTAATGTTCGGTTCCTTGACAATATTTTGCAGGTAACCGAACTTGGTGATCCAAAAGTTCGGTTCCTTCGCTGATTTCGTAATGTAACCGAACTCACACCAGCTAGATCAAACAAAAGTTACAGTGATTAGTTCGGTTACCCTGATTTTCTGTTGGTAACCGAACATTACAATGTAAATTTGGTGGTTTACACTGTTCGGTTACCTATGATTTACGGAACCAACCGAACCTTTGAGTTCGGTTTTCTCGATGCATTTGTTATGTAACCGAACTATGTAGTTTGAAATTTGAATGACACTAATGTCAAGAAACGGCTATTTTTATAGCCGTTATACACCCCAGTGGTATAAATATGTGTCTCATAGATAACATTTTGTCTCAAATTCTTCTAATAATGGCAGCCACTACTTCTAAATTTACTCTAGATGAAGATCTATCTCTTTGCGTAAAACTACATACTATACTATCCAAAGAGGGGTGAAGAACGAAGAATGAATGGTATTATGAGTCAAAGTTATTGGGGGAAAATTCATGAGAAATTCTCGCTCCGACACAACAAACCCTCATAACCGTGATCAAATAGCATTGTTCCTTCGATTCGACAAGATTAGAGCTAGAGTTGTGGAATTTATGGCTTTATTTCGTATTGTAAGGCGGTATCGACTTAGGGGTGAAGGATTCTCCGAAATCATTTTAACATCAAAAACGAATGGCGAAGATGGAAGAGAAAGGATTTCAAATATGAATATCATTTCCGCCTCCTTAAAGACTTTTTCATAACGCGTTTTGGATATTAAATGTTATGTAGCTTTAGTTTTAGTTCGGCAATGTCCTCTAATTTCATTTCCTAACCGAACTTAAGTCTTGATGTCTCACTGTTTGGCGATGTCATGTAATTAAGTTTCAATATGAAAAAAAAAAAAAAAAAAAAAAAATCCAAAAATAACAGTCTCATCTCTTATTCTTATGAAAATGTTGAAAGCATAACCCAAAAATAAGACCTAATTCCAAAAAACACAATCTTTGATTCTTGTGTTGATGTTCAGAGCATATTTAGTATAATCAATGGTACATTTAATCATCCGCAAGGGAAACTGCACCCTCGTGTATGATTTTTTCCGAATCCTTCAAAGTTTTCCACATCTCCATGTTATGCTCGTACTTAATACACCATCCCAACATTGTGTCGGGGTTAAATCCTTGCCAATAAGAGTATCCGCATATCGGAGGCAGTGGACAATCGTCTTCTAACCGGAGGCCTATAAAATGGTTGTTGTTAACAAGCGCAATCACCACCCTCCTACGTTTAAGTTGCTCGACACATATCTTTGTTTTCGGAGTGTATGTGAAACTAGCACCTTTTGAGAAATAGTGAACCACGCAATTGAATGCTTCGGCGATTAAGTGCCCACATATCGGAATGCCCATCCAATGATCCCTTGTGATTGGATCCCCCCGTGGAGACGCCTTTGATACCTAATAAACTGCACATTGAGACTAGCATCCCCATCGGACAACATTCGCTTGTAAAATTCCGGGTTGTCCTTTAGCTTCATCAACATCCTTTGCCGGACATAAGTGATTTGATTATCATTATACAACTTTGCACCTTCAGTGAAAGGCCCTAGTTATTGTACGACAACGTGGAATCCGCAATTACCATCCGCAGGGACGTCATCGGTGGATATGACGTACTTTCTAATATATGTAGGTAGCTCTTCCAAGTACCTTCTATCAACAAAAGTTGATGTATCATCAATTGGTCGACTTCTTTCTTGGATGCAGCATATTGGAGCCTTAAGCTTAACGTCTCGTTGAATTGGTTGGCTAGGTTCCGATGGAGTAGGTGGGGTTGGTTGCGAGCGTAACATCGGTCCTTTTTTCTTCATATCCCGTTCACTTGTTTCGCCCTTTTCCACAGTATTCCTAGACCTTTTCTTAGAATCTTCTTGATACTTTGCCGCGGTATGCTCATGCCCACAAGGGTCTCTAGTAAAAGGGGTCATTTCACTTTTCCTCTTACCCAACACCTTTGCATATTCTCTTATTTGTTTTTTTGTTTCTTTGGTGATTGGCCTACCTTTGCCCTTGCCTTTTTTCGGTTCGTGCACATTCTCCGAAGTGTGTGGATAAACAATTGGCCGCATGTCATCCCAAAAGATTTGCTTTTCGAGTTTGTTCATGTTCCGGACATCTCGATAACGATTCTTCCCATCTCATTGTCACCAAACTCTTCTCCGACATCGCCCTTTGGAGGAGGGACAAAACTTAATTGTTGCCAATATGGATCTATATCGCTTAGAGGGATTATGCCATGTTCATACTTAACTATCATATGGCGACAAGGGAGTCCCATAGACTTCATCATGTTGCAAACACACACCTCGTCCGGCTTGGTTCCCCATATGTCAATCAAATGAACCTCTACCATTAACCTCTTAATGCAAGCACGCGAAACATTATAATGAAGTCCCTTAAACAACCGAAGGTCCGCCATATTCGTGATGTTACCACCTTTGTCCACAATCTTTTTGTACTTCATGATGCGGCTTTTTGAAACTTCCCTTTAATTCTATCAATCTCACGGTTGAAGTAATTCTCCATTGCATTAAACACAATCACAAAATTATCGACACATCCAAAAAGATTTTTCTTCAACCGGTGGTGAGCCGATTCTACCAAACTTGTCACTTGATTCCCAAAGTGTTTATGGTGGTTGGTAAATGCATAAACGAAGCGCTCTTTGTGCGGTTCCAACCATTGCTTAACCACATACGTTACAATATCCCTGGATATTCGGGGCTAGACCAATGTTCGATAAATGCCGCAAGATTTAGATTATACTCTTCTTCGGTGAGAGACCAAGTCAATGACTCCCATTCACCAGAGAAAGCAACCCATTTAGCGTGATTTATAGTGTATTGTATATCGAATTCCTCTTTGCAGTCGCTTGTTCATCTTCCGGTAGCTTACTAATCTCTTCAAATGCTTTCCTCTTTGGTGGACAAATTTGAGGCTTGCACCTATTCATCACATTACACCAAATATGGAACGTACAAAGCATATTATGTGTTAATGGGAAAACTCTCTCTATTGCGTTCATTAATGCTACATCGTTGTCCGTCACTATAACCGCGGGGATATCATCATCTCGGTATATGGCCTTCACTTGTTGTAGCGCCCAAGTGTAACTTGGTTCTTGCTCATCTTCTAGAAAACAAAAAGCAACGGTAAACGGTGACTTCGTCGAGGTACGACCAACAATATTCAACAATGGCATCTCGTATTTGTTAGTCTTGTAAGTGCAATCCATTATAAGAACTTGATGGAAGGATTGAGCCAATTGAACACTCTTCGGATGCGCAATGAAGAGATGCGTTATTTGATCTTCCGGACCCACCTTCTTTTGAACCGCGTAGCCTTTCTCTTTAGCTACCAAAAACAATTGTTGCATCACTTTTCTATCCTTCCATTCAATCCTTTTAATTGTCTCAATTGCATTGTAAATGGTCGTCAAAGATGATACATTATCCTTGTTATCATCCTTTAGTAAGCGAAGCATGTTAAGTGGTGAAATTCCCATTCTCCTAAATTTAGCTATTTTCTCCATTTCTTGAGGAGTGAGCCGAGCGGCCATTGCATGTCCTTCAAGATCATCCGGACGAGGGTGGTTATGATGGCCTACCACCTTATCCATAGATAGAACCCATCCATTCTTTTTTTTTGCACTTACTAAATACTAGCTTGAACGGACATTTAGTTTTCTTTGAGCACGCTGTGTTCTTCCTCGTCGTCTTTCCTTTATACACATAACCCTTCTTCTTGTGACTAACATTGGGATCTCCACTTCTCTCACAAACCATTTCAAAACGAGTTTGGCTTTCTTTTCCATTCAAAACTAATACGCACATGGCTTTCTTGGCATGTTCTCTAGCCCAATTCTTCGCATCAATAGTTTCATCAAAAACCAAATCATTGACATAGTGATTAGATGTATCTTCAAACAAAGATGCCAACGGAGAAGGTTGATTATCCATTGGTATAGGTTGACATTCAATCTACAAGAAAAGGAACAACATCAATTGCAATCGTAAATAAGTTCGGTTACAATATTATTTTATTTGCCAACCGAACTATGAGTTCGGTTGGTCAAGCAAGTTGGGAGCTAACCGAACTTTACGTACACTAAATCAAAATTTTATTGTACGTAAGTTCGGTTAGGTAGTGGGTTGGTATGAAGTTTGCGAACTAACCGAACTCATGGACCCTAAAGTTCGGTTATATGATAATTTTATTTGGAAGATAACCGAACTCGAGTTCGGTTTGTCAAGCAAGTTTGGGGGCTAATCAACTTTACGTACACTAAATCAAAATTTTATTGTACGTAAGTTCGGTTAGGTAGTGGGTTGGTATGAAGTTTGCGAACTAACCGAACTCATGGACACTAAAGTTCGGTTATATGATAATTTTTCAGTATAACCGAACTCGAGTTCGGTTTGTCAAAACCGAACTTTACGTACACTAAATCAAAATTTTATTGTACGTAAGTTCGGTTAGGTAGTGGGTTGGTATGAAGTTTGCGAACTAACCGAACTCATGGACACTAAAGTTCGGTTATATGATAAATCGGTATAACCGAACTCTGAGTTCGGTTTGTCAAGCAAGTTAGGCTAAACCGAACTTACGTACAATAAAATTTTGATTTAGTGTACGTAAAGTTCGGTTAGGTAGTGGGTTGGTATGAAGTTTGCGAACTAACCGAACTCATGGACCCTAAAGTTCGGTTATATGATAATTTTATTAATTTTACGTACACTAAATCAAAATTTTATTGTACGTAAGTTCGGTTAGTTATTGGTTGTGAACTAACCGAACTCATAGACCCTTAAGTTCGGTTACATTTCGGCCAAACCGAACATAACACTGTAATCCTATTTATAGAGTTCTACACTACTCCGTTAACCGAACTACAAAAACCTCCATTAATGGAGAGTTCGGTAAGAACTCGCGTGTTTAGAAAAAGTAACCGAACTACACTTTCAGATGAGTTCGGTTACATGTTCTTCACACAAGGTAACCGAACAAGCACAAATCTACTCTAAAAATTCACATTTTTTTGAAAATTTGGACCAATTCAACCAACATTACCTAAGTTTTGAGCATACCTGGGTACCCCAATATTCTTCCTCCGGTTGTGGTTGGTAAAATCCATCGTTTTCACCATCTTGAAATTGGCTTTGGGGAAGAATACATTCACCATCTAAGAAATTATCCATATCCGGATCATTGTGAAGATTGACATATACTCTAGGAGATGAAGGAGATGTAGATTCAGATGAGCTATCATCAATTGAATCATCACTTGAGTAGTCTAGATTAGTGAACTCAAATTTTTTTTTATTTTCCATGGTTTTGTTCTTCAACTTCACAAACTTCTCTCTCTCAATAATTCTACTTCTTTTTTAAAAATCTGATTTTTTAAATCTCAAATCTTTATTCAAAATAATTTCACTAATCACACTAACTAATCATTAACCAAATATAATCGAGGAGTAGTTTTGGTATTAATATAAATATTTAGATAAGGGGTGACCTAGAATTACTTCTAATGTCTTACCCAAAATAAAACAATGGTCCCCCCAAAAAAAGGCTGGTCCCCAAAAACCGTTCGGAAAAAGAGCTGCACCAAAAATCAAGCACCACATTATATCTCAAGGTACAGATTTGAGCAAGAAACCGGACTTTAGTCTCTTTGCTCAATCTATGACAGAATTTTGTGGACCTAGACGGGGGTTAGGAATTAGGATATATCCTAGTTTAATGCACTTGCAAGTTGCAAGCAATAGCAACAAATGCTAAATTTAGAAGGATTCAATGAAAAATCCACCAGAATGACTATTTGATTATACTTCCAGTTTTGAAGCAAGCTTCAGAGTTCAGAGAGGTCTACCAATGAAAGAGTGAATTCTCAACAAACAAATCAGTCATCCTGGAGGCTGAAAAGGGGTCAGACGGATCGAGACTTCAAGTTATTGAGCGAGACATGAAACTACATAAAAATTCCAAAGATTATACTCTGGAGATAACCCAAAAATCAGTTATTCTGCAAGAACAATGTCTGCAATCTAGTTGAATGTTGACTGCCGAAGCTACTGCACCTGAGATGCCATACCCACGGCACTTCCAATCATTGCAATGGCAACATTTCCAAGACGTGGTGTAACCATATGACTATTTAAGGCATCATTTATGTGGAACGGACTACCGCATCATTTTTGTGGAACGGACTACCGAATTCTACTTTCACAGCTTTTAGTTATGCAAGGAACTGTACTGGTGGAGCTCTTCAATTTCACAGTTGAATTTTTGGTCCAGTGGTTCACCATGATGGCATTTCCCCTCTCACTAGCTTGATGTAGAGACATGAATTCAAGAAGCCATTCAGAGTGGCCAGATCTGGAGCACTTGATACATTTTCTATCAAAGTCACAACTCTTGGCTTGGTGGATAAACGTGATCCCTCCCTGCATTACAAAAGATGCATGGATTAGCATCCTAAAGACACACTGTATTCATTTAAAACACGGACCAGCTGGCTGAGAAGCGGAAGAACTGAGCAAACTGGAGTAACCAAATAGACAGTTGCATGATCAAAAGAGTATCATGATTGAGTAAACTCACTATTGTTTTGAGAGGAAATATCATAATGCTGTCTTGATTCAGATTTTTGAGTCTCCACCACCACATTCCCAAACAAAACCTCTTTTCAGTCTGAGACCCATTGGTGTCTTGTTGCCTGGCCCTGATTAACAATTATCAAAAAAAGAAAACCATTGAACACTTGAAATAAAATCTCAAAGCAAATTAAGGCAGAAACTCAAAGACAGAATAAAAAGGAAGACCTTTTCTTCTTCTCCTCTTCACCCAAAAAATTGAGCTAAATACCAGAAATGTACACAAGTTAGACAGAAAAATAAACAATTTAAGAGAGAAACGAGGAAGTACTAGACATAGAGAGTGAATTTTATAGCCCAGGGTAAGTCCCTAGTTTTAACAAGGTAACTTTAAGGAAAACACTAAATGCAGGAGTAGGGGCATTGCCCTCAACGGTCAGCATCTAGTCAAATGCCGAGTTCAATGTAAAACCTGCGAAATCCATACCATGCACTGCCTAGCCAATGAAGAGGACTAGCTGCTAGGTATGGAAGATTCACTGCCTGACTGCATTTCATGTTCTTTGCAGAGTGTTAGATCTTTTCAAGTTGACATTTGTCATGCATATGCATGATGCAGAAGTAAATAAGAAACTATGCTGGTCATTGCAATAGAAGAGTCCAGAAAAGAGCACCCCTAACTTTAGTTGCCAGTATAAAAGAACACCGAAAAGAAAAAACCAATTGGGTATATTGCAGTAAGCATGGCTAAAACTTCTGCGGAAGCAACACCATAGCCAGCTATGGAGTCCATTACCGAGCCTTGAAGAAGCACAATGGGATACCCATAATCCATCAAAATAGTACTTGAAGAAGGCACAAAAATGAGACATCGAGAGCACGACAAATGAAATCAAGAGTGACAATGTGACTTTCAGGGGCTACAGCTGCAATTACAAGGCAACAACTTAGCTGAAATAGTGAATCTTTAGAGAGATTTAAGCTTCCAGTATAAGTTGCAGCATTGATGATACAGAGAGAGCATGGAAAATGAAATCAAGAGTGATAATGTGACTGTAAGGTGCTAAAGTTGCAATAATAAGCAAAACCTAGCTGAAATATTGAATTTTAAGAGAAATTTAAGCGTCTGATACAAGTTGAGAATAGACAACACACAGAGAGCACAACAAATGAAATCAAGATTAATTGTAAGGTGCTAAAGCTGCAGTAATAGGAAACAAGTTCGCTGAAATATTTTAAGAGAGATTTAAGCTTCCATATCTGCTACTAAACACTAGCGACTTTTAAGAACCGCATCAGCAGACTTGGTTGATGAAAAATAAGTCACAAAACACGCTAATGGCACTAATAACACCAGATTTTCAAACCAAATGCCTTATGGGGGTGGGGTGGGTGGTGGTGTTCAGGTTCATGGAAGCTCCAATGTAGCTTTGTGAGGTGGATAATCTCACCTTTCCAAATGGAAGATGTGGTGCAAAGGTATTAAAGAAAAGATTCGAGGAAACAGTAAGGCAAAAATCTGTGAAATACCAAGGGAATATCTAATCAGTTCATATCAACAAAGTTATGTACATTATTAAAGTAAGGGAGAATTACTTTGAACAAACTCGGTTACTTAATAACCTGAAACTTTACAAATAGTTGATTTTCTTAGATACATTATACCAACACTCTCGCTAATTCAAAAAAACATCTTGAATCACCAAAATCTAATAAATTTCACTGAATTGCTAACTTTTTTGTATTTCTTCTTTTATTTGTTCACCCCATAATCAACAATAATGGCAATTACATGACCACAACATAGAGTACGAAATAAATCTCCATCTAAAAGTAATCCATTATATGGCTTTAGTTTAGAAAGAAGTTCACTTACCGCTACTTCGTTGGTTAAGCATTAGCCAGTATAATTTAAGCTATTTTCCTATCTATGTTCCACTCATACAATTGATCTATCAGCACCTTAGCAATGTTGACTCCAGTACGTTGCCCATCTACAATGCCAAAAGAAAAAAATTCTCTTTTGAACTTAAAAAAAACCTATGAGCTGTCAAAGCCATATAAGCTGTATTCTGAGTAGTACAAGTATTTTGAAAGGAAATATCATAATGTTGTTTTGATTTGAGTTTCTGAGTCTCCACCACAGCATTCCCATACAAAACCCCTTCTCATTCCAACACCAATTTTCGTTTTGTTGCCCTGTTTCAAAAAAAAAAAAAAAAAAAAAAACATTCAGACAGAATTGGGTTAGAAAGGTTTCTCAAAACGTGAGAGAACCAGAGAATAAATTGAATATATTTATATGTTTACAAGGTTTGTTGTATACGTATCATACAAGACATTCCTATTGAGACTCACACTATAAACAGAAATACAATTTCAATAGGAAACAAAGATTAAGTTTCCTTAAACTCTAACACCCTCCCTCGATCTAAGCGGGTGGTTAGAAACAAGTAAGCTTAGAGCGTAGAAAAGAGAAACGATCTCTTGAAAGTCGTTTAGTAAAGACGTCGGCAATCCGATCCTTAGAGCAAACAAAACGAACAATGAGCTGACCGCGTTGAACCCTTTCGCGAACAAAATGATAATCGATTTCAATGTGTTTAGTGCGACCATGAAAAATAGGATTCATAGTAAGATAGGTAGCACCAAGATTATCACACCATAAAACAGAGGAGTGCAAACCGGAACTTGAAGTTCTTTGAGTAAAGACTCAATCCACATGAGCTCGCAAGTAGCAATGGCAAGCCCTCGATATTCAGCCTCGGTGCTAGATTTAGAAACTGTTTTGTGTTTTCTAGCACTCCAAGAAATGATATTCGATCCTAAGTAAACACAATAGCCACTAGTGGAACGTCTATCAGTTGGATCACCAGCCCAATCAGCATCCGTATAGGCTTGAAAACTTAGTTGCAAGGAAGAAGAGGGCCGGAGAGTAAGACCAAAAGAAGAAGTACCTTGTAAATAGCGCAAAATTCTCTTAACAAGGAGAAGATGCTTGTCAGTAGGATGTTGCATAAATTGACAGACTTTATTAACCGGGAAAGCAAGCTCCGGGCGTGTGATCAACAAGTATTGAAGACCTCCGACAAGACTTCGATATTCAGTAGGATTCTTCAAAGGAACCCCACCTTGCGGATTTAACTCTGTAGAAGTAGTAAACGGAGTACTCACAGGCTTAGCCCCTTGCATGTTGGCACGTTCCAATAAATCTTCTATATATCGACGTTGAGAGAGAAATAAACCATCAGATGTTCGAGTAACCTCAACACCGAGAAAAAGTGACAACTCACCAAGATCTTTGAGTGCGAATTCCTTGTGGAGAGTGTCAATAAGGTGTTGTAAATAAGAAGAAGAGGAGCCTGTTAATATAATGTCATCAACATACACTAGAAGATAAGTGACATCACCATTTGAACGACGAATGAACAAGGAAGAATCCGCTCGAGAAATAACAAAACCAAGTTGTTGTAAAAACACACTAAGCCGAGTGTACCACGCCCTTGGTGCCTGTTTGAGACCATACAACGATTTATGCAACCGACAAACATGATCAGGATAATTTGGCTCAGTATAACCAGGAGGTTGCTTCATATAAACCTCTTCCGTAAGAAAACCATTGAGAAATGCATTTTGTATATCAAGCTGGCGAATAGGCCAGGCAGATGTAAGAGCCAAAGTAAGAACAACACGAATGGTACAAGGCTTAATTACTGGACTGAAAGTTTCCCCATAGTCCTTCCCTTCACGTTGATAAAAGCCTTGTGCTACGAGACGAGACTTTCGTCGTTCAATAGTGCCATCAGCAAGACGTTTGACACGAAACACCCATTTACATCCGACCACATTCATATCCGAAGTACGTTTAACATAAGACCAAGTGCCATTCTGAATAAGAGAATTATACTGATCATCCATAGACTTACGCCATTTAGGATCTTGCTTTGCCTGTGAATAACAAGTCGGCTCAAAAAAACACATCAGTAATTGTGGCATATTTCGAAGCTAAGAGAGCCTTTGGTTTAAAAATACCATCCTTTCCCCTAGTAATCATGGAATGATCATTCCTAGTTGGTGGTCGGGTAAGCATAACCGATTGATCCGGCAAAGCTTGCTGTGTTGGTACGATAGGACAAACAGCTTGGGGGTCAGCAAGGGGAATAGGATCTGTCACCGGAACTTTAGAAGAAGCGGCGTGTAAGCGTCTACTGTAGGTGGTACCAAAACGAGTGTCTACAGACGGAACAGATTGTTGAGCTGCTGTTGGAAGAGACCTTTCAGCTTCGGTAGGAAAGGACCTTTGAACTTCCTGAGTTGCTGTAGAGAAGAAATGTTCAGTTTCAGTAATACTAGGGTCTGCTGAAGTGGGCAATGATTGCTGACAGACTGTAGTAGGCAACAAAGATAGTCCGTCAGTGGCTGCAGACGTTGGTGGGAGCAGACATGTGTCAGCAGATGCTGTGTTGTTGGTAGGCAGAACAACAGATGATGTGTTGTTTGTATTATCAAGCACATGCGTGTCAGCAGCAGTATGCGGATGGGTAATTAATTCTGGTAGGCCAGCAAGAGTGGTAACCTGTAGAGGATTAGGAGAACTACAAAATAGAGGAGATGAACTATAGACCGGGGCAACGGGAGTAGACAAGGCAGCGGAGAGAGTAGGAGAAGACGCGACAGTGGACGATGGAAAAAGAAGTGGATTAGAGATTACCTGTGAAGGATCGGAGGAAGACGGTAGTACTGAGGGGTTGGAACCTGCAAAAGGAAAAGAAGATTCATCGAAAACAACATGACGCGACCAATAAACTCGACCGGAAGGAATGTGCAAACACTTATAACCCTTCCGTGTTGCACAATATCCAAGAAAAACACAAGGAGAAGACCGCGACTCAAGTTTAGTAGTTCGATAATCTCTGAGATGGGGAAAACATAAACATCCAAAAGTTCGAAGAGATAAAAAATACGAAACTTTATTGAACAACAGCTCATATGGAGATTTAGCACCTGTAGGAACTGAGGGAACACGATTCATAAGAAAAGTGGCAGTAGAAAAAGCATCATACCAGAAACTAGGCGGAACGGATGCCATGGATAAGAGTGTTAAACCAGTTTCAACTATGTGACGGTGTCGTCGTTCAGCAAGACCATTTTGAGCAGATGTATGGGGACAAGTAAGGCGATGTTGGGTACCATTTTGTTGCAGAATTTTATTGAGTTTCTTATATTCCGTACCATTATCAGTTTGGAAAATTTTAATCTTTCGACCAAAGAGAGTTTGCACTTGGCGATAAAAGACATCAAAGATACCAATGACATCGGATTTTGTATGCATGGGGTAAATCCAAGTGAAACGACTAAAAACATCAACAAAAATAATATAGTACCGAAAACCTTCATTAGATAAAAGTGGAGCAGGACCCCAAACATCTGAAACAATAAGATCCAATGGATGTTCATAAACCGTAGTACTAACTGGAAAACTCACTTATGACTTTTATTAGCTAAACACGATCGACACATAGAAAATTGAAAACCGAAATGTGCAAGCTATGTTTTGAGACAATGGCTTTGACTGTTTTGAGCATTGGATGCCCTAAACGAGAGTGCCATGTTTGTAAAGAAGTACGTTCACCAACAAGAGCGGTAAACCGGTGAAATAGGAAGAAGAGTATAAAGACCCTCCTTATTGAGCATTCCTCAAGTACTACCTCCCAGCTTTGACGATCCTTCACAAGACAAAAAGAGTCATAGAATTCAAAGAAGACATTATTATCACGACGTAACTTAGAGACGATAACGGTTTTTTGGAGAGATGTGGAACATGAAGAATATTAGGAAGAAGAAACTTACGAGTAGGAGTAGCAAGAATACCATCACCGGTATGAGAAATCGGCAAGGATGAACCTCCAGCAGTTCGAATATGATCGGGTCCATTGTATTCATAATGAGTGTGCAAGTTAGTGAGGTCATTGGTCATATGATTCGTCGCACCACTATCAGAAGCCAATCATAGGCATACACATGCACTCGAGATGTAGCGTAAGTGAGGCTGGAGCATTAGACGATGGTCGTCGTCCTCTTGGAGCATTATTCTTAGGCTGTGAACGCTTGTCACGAGGAGGGTAAGTCACTGTATCTAATCTCTTGCGACAGTCTCGAGCATTATGAAAAGGTTTAATGCATATTTGACAAATAACAGCTGGTTTTCCGTCCCTTGTAAGTGGAACATCCTCGCACGATTCACGTAAGCAACATTAGCAAGTGGTGACGAGAGAGCAACCGATTTCGTGCAAGAACACGTAGATCATAAGAGAGCAAAGATGGATTCAAATTCTTCAGCAGTAATAACACCCATCGTGGTGATTAAAGAGCTAACAATTGATTCATACGATGAATCAAGTCCTTTAACAACATAGTGACGAAATTCTTTATCGTAAATTTCAACACCACTAGCGGCAAGAGAATCCACAATATTTTTGACTGATTGAATGTAATCAGACATGCTTGAGCTTCCCTTCTTGACGGATGAGAGAGATTCCTTGAGATGAATTAGATGTGCATCAGTTTTAGAAGCAAAGAGAGTATCAAGTTTAGTCCAAATAGCAGAGGAAGTATCACAGGTCTTAACTTTAGCTAGGACAGAGCAAAGTGAGAGAAGACATAATCCAGTAGAGAAGAAGCTTATCTCGTGCGTCTCCATGATAAGAACCGTGGGTTAGGAAGATTATTAACCACGGTGGTGGACTTTGGAGAGAACCATCAACATATTGCTCCAAATCATATCCCTGCAAATACGGTATAAACCGTGCTTTCCATAACAGATAGTTGTGGCAGTTAACTTTTCCTCGAAATAGCACCATGTAATCGTTCAAAAGGTGCTCGATCGACGAAACAGATGACGTAGCGAGAGAAGGAAGGCATAGAAGAAGTGGTTGAAGCAGAGATTGTGGAAGATTGAGAAGATTGAAGATAAGGTATCCATGGCGAGAAGAGATAAAGAAGAAAATTGATAAGGTGGTAAACTAAAACCCTAAACAGGTCGTAGGAGGCTAACCTGCCCGATACCAAGACAGAATTGGGTTGGAAAGGTTTCTCAAAACGTGAGAGAACCAGAGAATAAATTGAATATATTTATATGTTTACAAGGTTTGTTGTATACGTATCATACAAGACATTCCTATTGAGACTCACACTATAAACAGAAATACAATTTCAATAGGAAACAAAGACTAAGTTTCCTTAAACTCTAACACATTCACACTTAAAATGAATAGATCAAAGGAAATCTAGGCAGAAATTGAAAAACTTACAAAAAAGTAGTACATGTTTCTTCTTCTAAAAATTTAAGCTGAAGCACCAAAACTGTAAATAGCTTTTAAGAGAGAAACTTGGAGAGGAATGAAGAAGTAAATATAGAGACTAACCTAGAGACCGTAAGTCCCAACTCAAGTTTTGACCACGGTTAAGGTTACTTTAAGTGTTTGGCGCATGAGTTCAATGTAAAATCTGCAACATGTACGTGGCAAGATACTTTTTATTGTGTTGTCGCGTCGTGTCAAAACTGGCCTAGCTGATGAGGGCTAGCTACTAGAACTAGACCCTGCAAAATTCATTGGACATCTTTTCAAGTTGTCATTCGTCAACTGTAAATAGGGACGGCCATTTGCCACCAAAACCCATCCCCGTGTGTACCCGTCCCGTTTGGGTGGGATTTTACTTACAAATGGGGATGAGGTCGGGTATGGGTAATACCCGAAACCTAAGCTGCGGAGATGGGATTCAAGGTCCCCGTCCCGTATCCACCTCGTAGCTTTCATATTATAAGGGTTTAAACTTTTATGCAAGATTTATATTTTTACCACTTAGTCGATCTTTCTTTCATTAATTATATTCTTGATCGTTCTTGTATATTCATCATTTTCGCTTCTTTATTGTGATTAGACATATTCTCTAAAAGTTAAAATAGAGAAAATGCTGCAGAGAAATGGTTAACGTGGACGAAGATAAAATGAGAAAGAGAAAAGTAGAAAAACTAATAAGTCATTTAAAGATTATTTTTTTCACTTTAAGATGAATTTCTGAATTTTAAATTTTAGAATGCACCATTCTTATGTTATTCTTTTTGTTTGAATCATATTTAAGTTTTTGATTTATAAACAAATTTATATATTAACTCAATATTACGAGTAACCCATGAAAAACCCGCCCCGTATGGGTATTTCCCATACCCGCCCCGCCCCAATTCATGTGGGTAACGGGGCGGATATGGTTTTCTTACAAATGGGGCGGTGACTGGGATTGACATACCTGCCCCATGGCCATCCCTAACTGTAAAGCAACAATTTGTTGCTTCATTTTATAAGGATTAAGGAGGAGTCCACGACAGAGTGCACCCTTAGCTCTTGCCATACGAAAGAAAATTGAAAAGAAAAAGCATCGCCCTGGAGCTATATAATCGAAACATTCTAGCTTCTAGGCCTAACTGTATAGTCTTATGGGCACTTTTGCTTTTCTAGGCCTAACTGTATAGTCTTATGGGCACTTTTTGCTTTTCCACATTATGTTTTTTGACACGATCAGCACGAGAAGAGAATTAAACCGGCAACCTATAGGTTGGGAGCTAACTCCTGGCCAACTGAGCTAATGTCAGTTGGTTTTTTCCACATAATATGTTGTTGTCTCATGCATTTGTATTTTGAATTTATTTTTGTGCTTGCCACCAGTTTTGCCAAAACATGATTTCTTTGTCTCTAGTTATTTAGCAACTGGATTTTCAGAGCTCCACCAAAAATCAAGCACCACATTATATCTCAAGCTACAGATTTGACCAACAACCCGGACTCTAATCTCTTTGCTCAATCTATGATAAAATTTGATGGACCCAAATAGGGGCTAAGGAGATATCCTAGTTCCATGCCCATGCAATTAGAATTTAATGACAGAAATTGCGTATGATGGAAAACACAAGTAAACAAAAGCTACATTTAGAAGGATTCAATGAGAAATCCACCAGGATGACAATCAATTATACTTTCAGTTTTGGAGCAAGCTTCGAGAGGTCTACAAATGAAAGACTGAATTCCCAACAAACACATCAATCATCATGGTAGTGCTAATTTCTAGAAACAGTACAATCTGTTTTCCAAAAAAAAAAATGCAGTTAGACATTTGTAATTTTCAATCCAACAAATTAATATAATAATATACCTTAACTAGTATTGATATTGATACTGATGGATAAATATATTCTGTAGTTATCCAGAAATATTGATATTACTCTTAATAAACATATTGTGGACTAGTAAAAAATCGATAACAATTGTTGTTTAAGATTGGACGATTGTTTTTGAAGCCTTTCTTCTTCTTTCCTACACCTCCCGTTGCGCCAGAATTTGCTGCAATGTAAGCTTACAGGTGGATTGTCTTCGCTTGTCGGACAACAATACTGAGAAGTAGCTGCAATGATGGCCCTCGCGGCGGCATGCAAAGGCTGAAGCAAATCCAGAAATTAGGAAAACTAAAATAAGTAAGAAATAAAGACAAGTATTGCTCTTCATTCTTCAGTCTTGAAAATACTAGAATTGAAGAAATTAACGGATTGTAGGCGAATCTAGAAACTAGATTAAGGGGAAGCAAAATCTTGTTAGGGGTAGCAAGAAAGCAAAATTAGGCTTTGAGGATATTTTGGGCTTAAGAATTTAGGCTTGGAATCCAAATGAGCAGGGGTAGCAAGTGCGCACCCTTGCTATGAGCTGGATTCGCCACTGATTGTAGGCTCATGTTGAACAAGTTGTTGTGCTTGTCATCACACTGAGACCTCCTAGTTGAAGTTATTATCTGCATCGAAGTATCCTCTACTACAGCTACTTACTTCAGTTACAACGACTACTTACTTCAGTTAGCTCTGAAATTTCTTCAACAGTACCATCCTCTGCATTTGGGGAAGGATTTTCATTGACAGGCTAGCAAAAACATTGAACAGATAACTTCAAGTTAGTTTCCAATAATCGAAATAATCCAATTTTGCAACAATTGCCATGTAAAGGATATATCAAAATGCCCAATACTACCAAAACACAAAAAAAATAATATTCCCCCACATAAGGCATATTCCTATGCACATGCCAAAACATGATATTTGGCATATATGCCCCCACTATGGGTATACCAAACTGCCAAACTCATATGCCAATATGTTTTTCCTGGCATATAGGCATACACGACAGAGTTTCCATCGAGCGATAGAGTCTCGGTCGCTCGATGGTCAATTAATCTCTCGATGGTCATTAAACCGACAGCGACAGTCAAGCTGTCGCTCGATACTATGATAGTCGCTCATCAGATCTTCATCTAACGGCTACCATTTTCCCCCTATAAATACATGTTTCATACAAATTCCAACCCAACTTCAAATTCATTTCACCATGCCTAGTGCTCGAATAACCGAAATGGATTTTACTCCAGAGGAAGATGTTTCTCTAATTCGATGTTGGGTTTTAGTTGCAAGCGATAGAGATTTCACTTTAGAGACTTTTAACTTATAGGACATTGTGTTTCAAAGGTTTACGGCGTTAAGTCATGTAAATCCAACAAGAACAAATGAGTGTCTTCAAAATCGTTATTGTTTCATCAATGACAATGTTAGAAAGTATCAACAAATTATGTGGTTGATAAAAGGGGATAATCCTAGGTTATCAAATGAAGAACTAAAAATTAGAGCTCGCACCAAATTTGCAAGACAATGGAAGACAATCATGACGAATGTTATGAACTCTACAATATTCATGTGCGTGGATTCAAATTATAAGTATCGTGTTATGCAATCAAGGTTAATTTTTAATGAAATGTAAAACTAGTTTTAATCTGAATATTAATTTAAAAGATAGTTTCCATTAATTAAAAAAAAACAAAATTACAACTTCATTTCCTTGTCCATTTCCTCCCGGACCAAAGATCCAATTGCCTGCATTTTCTGGATCCATAGAGTTGTTCAACAAATTAGTTATGTTGCCGGTTTGAGACTCGCTTAGTGGTTGAGTCTCATCCGAATCACCATAACCTTGATAAGCAATGGGAGTAGGGGGTATGGGAACACGATACAAATCTTGAAATACGTGTGGTTGATATTGTTACTGGAATGCTTGAAATGCTGATGAGGTTGAGGCAATTGGGGTATGTCTGATTTGTTTGCCTAATTACTTCCATGTTCACACCACCACCCGAGTCGCAAGATGTCGGTTTGCGAATGACTAAACATACGTGTAGGAGTTGTATCCAAGCCAATGTTTTCTTCACCACCATGTACTCCTTGAGTATCTAACACCATGTTTGGGGTTGAACTTTCTGGATCCTCCTCCATAGGACGACGTCTCAATCTTCTTTCACTTCTTTCACCACTTTGTTGACTTCCATGACTTTGCTGACTTCTACGCCTATGCTGACTTCCACGACTTTGTTGACTTCCGCTTGGACTCATTCCTCTACCAGATCCTGTAACACTGGGACTCATCCCAAACATCATGTTTTCCCTCAATTTTTGTAGCTCATCCGATTGCATACTCTGAAACTCGAACGGTGGCGATATTGATTATAACGTCAGCGATGGAGTCAATTTCGAACGATATTAACAATATCGACATCGATAAAGACTTTATCGCATTGTGGAGCAAATGGTTTGCCATGCCACCTGGCATGCCAAACACCATTTTTTGGCATGTGCATGGGAATAGGCCTAAGACATGCAGAGGTAGTAGCATTGAAAGTAAAAAAAATAATGTACATTTTTGTGCAATAACAGGTCAGCATGATTCATATAAAGTTCAGATCGATCAAAAGAAGGTATGTTTGTGTACTTTAAGAAACTTTGAATCACTTAAAAGAGTCATGTGACGGTATCAAGATTAACTAAACTTACTTATTGTTTTGAGAGGAAATATCATCATGATGTTTTTGATTTGAGTTTCTGAGTCTCCACCTGTATACACATAATTCCCCACTCGCCACGTGCCCAAGAAATCACACGTGGAGAATGCACAGCTGGGTACATCAAGGCGCGATGCCCAACACCCAAGAAGCATCCAACGATGGTATATGTTCATCATCGAACTAATCCAACGGCCAGGGATCAGGGAGCACCAAAGGAACGAGCTATCGCGAAGCACCGAGGAATACCAAAGGATTCACTTTACTCCATCTCGAGAAGGATCTAAGTTCAACGGCGAGGATTAGCATAGCTGACACGGATGTGATGGGAGCCGCAGACACTGTATGCAGCACGAGCGAGCAGCCCAACCACCCGCATTAAGTACTCTAGCCATAGTGGTACGTGTCGACTAACCCGTGGAAGAGCAAGCATCGACCCAAGCGTTATCAAGAGCAATTACTGGGAACATCGATTGAGCGAAGACACCAAATGGATCAAGACAGAGAACAAGAAGATAAGATTCAAACGGTCTCCGACGGTGGACCCGCGTATCTTCCCTATAAATACCCCTCTTCACTAAGAGAAGGGGGGGTCAACCAGTTTTCAATGAACTAGAGAAGGTGATAGGAAAGAGAGATAGGAAGAGTAAGTATGAAGGATATTTCCCTTTTAAGCATCGTTATTCACTTAAAGTCATTCGACTACCCCTGTAATCCCTCAATACGTAGTGAAACAACAATCCCGTGGATGTAAGCCTTAGTGTTGAACCACGTAAATCACTGTCTTATTTATATTTTTGCACCGCACTTCCTGTTATTAGTATTATATTTTATGATATATGCACCGTAATCACGTAGAATCGCTAAATCAATTCCCCCTTTACTAGACAATGACGAGTCCGAAGACTCTGAGTCCATGAGTCATCGTATTTAGCATTATTCCACTTCTCTTCTTAGTCTTACAACGTCGGTATTTACAAATGCGAATATTGTTTGTGTACACGGGGATGTCATCGTAATCCTTGTGTTCACAATCTGGCGCTAGAAACAGGGACTCTGTCCCGGTAAAAGATTTATCTTATCCCGTGATTGTTTATTTTCCGTCTCCCCGTACTATCCTCTAAATGATAGTGTTCGGATTTGAGCTGATCTTCGAAATCAGTCTTTTAAAACCAATTTTCTGCGTAGGGTTTGAAGTTTATTATTTAGGGATGATTTGAAACCACTAGATTTATACTTCTCTTAAAAAGTATTTATGCTTCCCAGGCGCGAAACCCTCAGATCGTTGTACTTTCTGAAGTTTTCTATATCTACCTAAGACAAATACATGGCAGATTCGGTCTCCAGCAGCTATTACAATAAATTCAAAAATTCAAACAGACAACAATCAAACTCAAACCATTTTACACCATAGTCCCAGACCCTAATTTGAAAGATAATTCCTACCATATCTAACCAATTCCAAGATATCATGACAAATTTAAATGACCTTGGTCGGATCAAAAGTAACGCATTTGAACCATATAACAAATCTACATGTAGTAGAGATGTTAGAGCAACTGCAGTGGAGCGAGTATAACCAAATAGCAAAAACCAAAAAAATTTGGTTTACTCCGAGCTGCGACGCTATGGTGCACGAGCAAAATTTAGTCAGGCGCAACTTTATACCTACGCCAAAATCAGGCGCAACTTTAAATCTCCCCCCATTTAATTTTTTTTTTTTTCAAACGCAATTTAAAAGTTCGCCCCACCATCAGGCGCACTTTATACCTACGCCCATGTCAAACGTAAATTATACCTACGCCCGGTGTCAGACGTACTTTTAAATTACGCCCGACTAAAACCAAACTAAAGACCAAATATGGTTTGGTTTTTGGTTTTTGGTTTTACTCTAGTTTTTGGTCTTTATCTGATTCGATGCGTCGCTTTGCTCGACCAAAATTTTAGTTTTAGTCGTCCGCTGTGGATGCTCTTAGGATTCAAAGATCCAACCATTTCTCAAAGGTTTTTATAAAATCATAGTAACATAGGTGGCAGAGGTGTTGTAGGATCCATAGACCCATCCTTTTACCAATGATTTTTTCATAGTAACAGTAACATAGGTAACTAGTGTAAACGGTTATCTTTTTGTTGAATCGGTGTTGATTGAAAAGAGAAACCAATTGTTCTAGGTTTTTCCTTCCGAACCATATCTAGCTCTAGGTTGTTATATAAAAGAAACTTGAAAAGAGAAACCAATTGTTAAATTATGCCCATGTTTTTCTAGCAGAATAACC
The DNA here is from genome assembly GCA_023531295.1 of Papaver armeniacum. Taxonomy (NCBI): domain Eukaryota; kingdom Viridiplantae; phylum Streptophyta; class Magnoliopsida; order Ranunculales; family Papaveraceae; genus Papaver; species Papaver armeniacum. Next base: position 75,888 of record JAJJWW010000527.1, read on the forward strand.
AAGATTCTTACTTTTATGCAAATCCTAACCAATACAGGACTCCGGTTATGATATTTAAGCCGTAAGCTTGGCTACAACTTCAGCGGAAGCAGCACCAAGCATTCATGAGCACAATGAGTTACCCATAATCCATCCAAATAGTCCTTGTAGAAGGCACAAAAATAGCAAATTTCACATTCCCAAGGATCAAAAAAAAAAAAAAAAATTGTCGCAGTTGAGAATTGAGATAACCTCATTGTAGGCTGAAAAAGCTTTATTCAGCACAGTCTGGGCCTACCATAATGTTGTGGTCTCATCATGCATTTGTATTTGAATGTATATTTGTGTGGCAGTTATTTGCCACCAGTTTTGCCAAAACAAGATTTCTTTGTCTCTGGTTATTTAGCAACTAGATATTCACAGCTGCACCAGAAATCAAGCACCACATTATATCTCAAGGTACAGATTTGAGCTACAACCGGGACTCTAATCTCTTTGCTCAATCTATGACATAGATGGACCCAAATAGGGGGAATCCTAGTTTCATATACCTGCTGCAATTAAAAGTTAATGACAAAAATTTCGTATGATGGAAAACACGAGTAAACAAAATCTAAATTTAGAAGGATTCAATGAGAAATCCACCAGAATGACAATCAATTATACTTTCAGTTTTGGAGCAAGCTTCCAGAGGTCTACAAATGAAGGACTGAATTCCACACAAACACGTCAGCCATTCCGGATTCTGGGCTTAAAAAGGGCTCAGATCGTCCTAGTTATCGAATGACACGTCAAATTACACAAGATCCCGGGGACTACATTCTGGAAGATAACTGGAAAATAGGTTATTCAGCAAGAAAAATGATGTCTGCAATCTGCTAGACACTTCACAAATTGTTGATATATGGTTTCTTAAGCCACCTGACACAAAGGATAGAGTTATGCTTGATATTGTGACTGTAAGGTGCTAAAACTGCAATTACAAAGGCAATATATTAACTGAAATAGTGAATCTTAAGAGGGATTTAAGCTTCCGGATGAGACACAGAAAGCACGACAAATGAAATCAAGAGCAAGGTGCTACAGTAGTAACAACAGCCAAGGCAACAACTTAGTTTTTTCTACGAGAAGTTTAAGTTGTAGAGCATCACAAATGAAATCAAGATTGATAACTGTGACTGAAAGGTGCCAAATCTGCAATACTAGGCAACAACTTAGCTGAAATATTGAATCTTCAGGGAGATTTCAGCAAACACTAGCGACTTTGATTAGCAAAAGCACTATTGGAACTGCATCAGCAGATTTGGTTAATGAAAAATAAGTCATAAAATACGCTAATAATACTAATTACACCAGTTTTTCAAAGTTAAAGTAGAACTCAATATTAAGGTTTCCCTTAAATCTATTCAGATGGAGTACCAACATTTTTCATTCCTTGGAGAAGGAACAATTTCTGACCCAAGCTTAATTGGTATACCTCATTTAGATTTTCCCCTTAACTCAGATTATGTTTGAAGGGCAACAAAATACTCCATTATGAACTGTTAAAAGGTATTACAGGGAATATTCAGTTTGCTTGACAAGAACCTAGGAAGGTGGTACATCCAACTGTTAGAACTTGTAAACTTTGTAACTTCCATTGCTATACTAAGAGCTACACTGGTTTTCTTTTAAGAGTTGTAGAGATGGCAGTTACAAAGGTGAGGTGTCTGTTAGAAAACGAACCTCCGATAAACTTCAGTTCTTATGCCCACTGGACAGCAGTGAAGCTAGACATTCCTTTGGCATTGTGAGCATGACTGCTGCCACCCTCTATATCCGTAGTATCCTGTTGGGGTAAAAAGTACATTGCCAAAACCTTCCTATTGGTGAAGAAATGCCGCTGTCAGTGCCAGACTCTTGCATTTCATCTTCAGATACAAGCAACGGCGGCTGAAATTCAGGTGGGAAGAGGATTGCAGGCTCATGTTGAACAAGTTGTTGTGCTTGTAGGTAATCTGCACATTCATCTTGACGATGTCTAAGCCGACGGCGGAAACAACAGAACAAGTATAGCAGACCATGATACTCAAAACTGAGACAATTAATGCCTCCTCTTCCATTATCAGCATGAGTACCAGCTTACCAGGACGCAAAGGTTGATACACATCAAAAGAAAGTACCTTTTGTTAAAAGAGTCCTTGTAGAAAGCAATCCATTTTCAGTTTATCTTGAAGAATCGTAAGCTACAGTCTCCCCCTATGAGCCATAAAACCACCAAATCATTAAATTCCACAGTTTGGTCTAAGCTCATATCTCGAATAGTTGTGATCATATCCACATCGTTAAGACTTAAGAAGCATCTCAAAAATGTCATGTCCTGGTTCCCAAATCTTGACCATATAAATATCACCCATAACTATTCAAGTCTCTTAACGAATGACTCTAACCAGCTCATGGTAGAATTCGCCTAATCAAATAGTATTCATACCCAAACTCTAACAGATAGACCACCTTTAATCTTCCAAACAGCATTCAAGGCACGCTTAAGCTTAAAACAATTAACATCAACCACAAAACCTAAAAGGGCAACACTATGATAGGTGATGTGCAGAATTTATATGAACTGGTGAGGGTAACATCAAATGCCTTCCAGGTTTCAGGTTCATCTAAGTCGAAATCTGTGAAATACCAAAGGAATAGTTATTCAGTTCATTACAACAAAGAAAGATGCATACATTAATTAAGGAAGAATTGCTTTTAACTAAGTTGGCTACTTATTGACCCTCATTAACTAGAATGAGGGTCAGGGTACCATAATTTACTAGCCGCAGCAAGAACAAAAAAGAAAATTGTTTAGCTCATTGTATAACTTTTGTAGCTAAATTAATCAGTTAGGTAACTGGCATGATCCTTCTTTAAAAAAGGACATGAAGAGGTAGCTTCTTGGTAACCCCCACCAGCAATCATGCAGTAAATTTTGGTTCAATAAAAGGTCGCCATGACCCATTCTAAGTTCAGATCGATCGTAAGAAGGTTTGTGTACTTTGAGAAACTTGAATCACTCAAAAGAGTCAAATGACAGTGTCCAGACAAATTAAACTTACTTATTATTTTGAGAGGAGATACCATAATGCTTGATTCAGTTTTTTGAGTCTCCACCACCACATTCCCATACAAAACCCCTTTTCCTTCCAAAACCCATTTGTTGCCTTAATTCAAAAACAAAAAAAAAGAACAAAAACATTGAACACTTAAGAGAGTAGATCAAAGGATATTAAGACAGATATTCAAAGACAGTATATAAAAAGAAATACCTTGTTCTTCTTCTTCTAGTGTAAACAGAAAGAATGGAATGAAGAAGTATATAGAGAAGAGAAGAAGATACTGGAGTTTATAACCTTGGGTGAGTCCCAAGTTCTAACCAAGGTAAGGTTACTTTAATGCTTGGGTTCAATGTAAAAAGTAAAGCCTGCATTATGTACCATTGAGCAAGATACTTTTGCTTGTGTGGTCGTGTCAAAGCTCAAAGCTGGCCTAGCTCATGAGGAGGAGTGGCTACTAGGTCCAGAAAATTCATGAAAAGTCGTAAAGATACTAATGAGAAGATACTGAGGATACGTAGTACTTCTGGAAAATTCATTACCTGACTGTGTTTCACGCTCTTTGCCTAGTAGATCAAGTAAGCAACTATGCTGCTCATTGCTCATTGCTCATCTTCGCAAGCCTGTTTTGAAACGAAGAAACTAAATTATTCCACTAGAAAATTTGAAACGAAAAAAGTATATTATTCCACTAGAAAAATTATTGTTTGGTATTGATAACGGCAATGCAAATTCATTACGGATGTCAAAGAAAATGAAAAAAAAAAAAAACACTCCGGTCTTATTGGATGTAATGGTGTTCAAAATTCTTTTATTTCTGTTTTTCTCTTATAAACTATTACATAATATGAAACGGAGATCACCACAAGACAGGCAGTTTCAAAGAACGAAACAATGGCATCAGTGAATTCCCAACAAACACATTAGTCATTGTGGTACTAGGCTTAAAAGGGGTCGGACTGTTCTAGTTGTCGAAGGACACGTCAAATTACATAAAATTCCGGGGAATAAATCCCTGACCGGAAAACAGGTTATTCTGCAAGAACAATAATGTCTGCAATCTAGATAGAGCAAACCAGATATGTTGAGCTACAAAACTCTTGACAAATTGTTGATATATGGTTTCTTAATCCACCTGACACCAAGGATGGTTATGGTTGATATCGTGACTGTAAGGTGATAAAGCTGCAATTACAGGCAACAACTTAGCTGAAAATCTTAAGATAGATTGAAGCATGCAAGTTTCAACTATATCAGCTACTAAATACTAGTGACTTTGATTAATAAAAGCACTATTAAGAATTGCATCAGCAGACTTGGTTGATAATGGTACTAATAGCACCAGTTTTTCAAAGCTAAAGTTGAATTCATTATACTAAAGTTGAATTCATTATATAAAGGTTTCCCTTAAATCTATTCAGATGTAGTACCACCATTTCATTCCTTGGGGAAGGAGCAATTTCTGACCAAGCTTAATTGATATACCTCTTTCCTCCTAAACTCAGATTTTGTTTGAACGGAAACAAAACATTCCGATATGAACGGTTAAAAGGTATTACAGGGAATATTCAGTTGGTTTGACAAGAACCTGGGATGGTGATACATCCAACTATTATAACTTGTAACTTGCTTCACTAAACTAAGAGCTACACTGTTCGATATTAGGCATTTAGAGCAATTACTAGATTTACACATTCCCAGTGCAAGGTGCAAAGAGTTGTAGAGATGGCAGTTGCAAAGGTGAGGAGTCAGTTACAAAACAAACCTTAAATAACTTCAGTTCTTGTGCCCGCTGGACGCCGATGAAGCGAGACATTCCTTCAGCTTGTATTGCCGATGGTAGTATCCTGTTGGGGGTAAAATGTACATTGGCAAAACCTTCCTGTTGCTGAAGAAATGTAGCTGTCACTGACAGAATACTCATCTTCAGACACAAGCAACGGTGGTTGAAGCTCAGGCAGGAAGAGGATTGCAGGCTCATGTTGAACAAGTTGTTGTGCTTGTCATCACGCTGGGACCTCCTAGTTAAAGTCAGTCAACTGTGTCGTTTCATCAGCAGTACCATCCTCTGAAATTGAGGAAGGATTGTTGTTGACAGGCTAGCAAAAACACAAAACAGATAACTTCAAGTTAGTTCCCAATAATCGAAATCATCCATTTTTGCAACAATTGCCATACATAGGATATTTCAGAATGCCCAATACTACCAAAACAAAACAAAAAATTACCCCCACAAAAGACATGCAGAGGTAGTAAATAAACTAATATACATATTTGTGCAATAAAAGGTCAACATGATCCATATAAAGTTCAGACCGATCAAAAGAAGAAGGTGTGTCTATGAAACTTTAAGTCAAGTGACAGTATCAAGATTTATCAAACTTACTTATTGTATTGAGAGGAGATATCATCATGCTTGGTTCAGGTTTTCGAGTCTCCACCACCACATTCCCATACAAAACCCATTCTCATTCCAATACCAATTTGCATTTTGTTGCCCTGTTTCAAAACAAAAAAACCCATTGAACACTTAAATAGAATAGATCAAAGGACATCAAGGCAGAAATTCATACACAATATACATAAAGAAATACCTGTTAATTCTTCTTCTTCTTCTTCTTCTTCTAAAAATATAAGCTAACGCACCAAATATGTAAACAGCTTTTAAAGCAGAGAAAGAGAAACTTTTGAAAGAAAATGAAGAAGTAAATATAGATTGAAGAGGGTAAGTCCCAAATTTAGCTTTTGTAACCTAGGGTAAGTCCCAAGTTTTAACCACGATTAAGATTACTTTAATGCAAGATGTAAAACCTGCAAAAATACTTTTCCTAATTTAATTTGTGTTGTCGTGTAATTAGCTGCCGGGAGGGCAAATTAGCAAATTTTAACGATAGATCCTGCAAACTCATTGCCTGTTGTCTGTCAATGACTACTGGAGCCTCTCATTGCCTATCTAGTGTTAGATCTTATCAAGTTGTCATTTGTCATGCACTGTTCATTCGTTCTAACAGGAGTCTATGAAAGTGCGTTTGAAACTTGAAAAGAGAAACCAATTGAACTGCGACGAGGTGGACCAATTTTGTGCCAAAGATTTTTCAGTCACATACTGATTAAATGCATTTACATTCTCCATTTGTAAAATCAGGAAACTGGGAGATGAAACAGTAAAAAGGTTTGGGTACATTCTCCATTCATAATCTTTTCACATATACATTCGCTTAATGAACATAGATTGCCCAAACACAACACTGTTAAGTTCAGAATAAAAAGTAAGTACTCCACTTGAATAAATTAGCAAATTTGTTAATAATACATTTGTCTTCTTGACACATACAGTAACTTGTATCTCATTGGGTTAGTTCATATCAAGAACAAGGTTAAATCCTAAAAGGAGTGGAATGAACCCAATGTGATAGAAATATGAGGCATGATTCCAGAATTCACTGCAATAAATTACATACAGTAATGCACAAGCCGAACGATGAATTACGCTATCACGGAGATGCATTTGATTCCAGCAGCAGTGAGGCTAAACTAGATTAGTAGTTTTAAACAAAAATTAAGAAGCAGGAAGATCCAAAGTACTCTGCAACATTTATACAAGACCCAAGTATTTCAAATAAAATCTAGCTTGCTAGTCATTGATGTCTGCCATCCATATTTCTGGGATTCAAAATTTCTCTTGGTTCTAGTGGAGTGGAACAATTTGCACAAAAAAGAGCACATTGCTTCTAACAATATTGGAGAGCCAGCATGAGGAAGCTCGGAAGCTCAGTTTGGGGGCTCCCAACAGACCCAGCCGTAGGCTGAAAAGGGGCAAGAGAATGCTGTTGAACAAACAAAAAAAAAAAAAACAGAAACTAAGTTAAAAGAGCTGAGATAGCGAAACAGAAAAATTATTGTTTGGCTCAAATCATGATCTAATCTTGTTGTATCTTGCAACAATGAACAAAGACGTTAGATGTATCGAAAATAATATGTAAAGAACTAATGCGAAACAACTCTACCGAAATAACTTGACGAGGGCGTAATCACGGGTTCAACAAGTTGTCCTTAACACATTAGTTCGCGGGTATACTCGAGTTGAGTAATGCTAAACCCCTCACAGCGAAGATGTGTCCAGGATAAGACCGCCCGATATAACTTGAGTTAGCACAACGCAAGTTACCCTCTCTTCGAACTCAAAGCAACAGGATGGAGGTAAAAACGTCTGGAGAAAACCCTAGAATAAAAGAAGAATTTTTCGATGTATAGAAAACAGAATTTCGAGTTGTATTTAAAGGAGAAGATACTTGCAAATCAAGTTAGGTTTTGGTTTTCTTTAAAAACTAGTAAAACACCTAAAAGGAATTTACCCATAAATAAAACTCTAAAAATATTTTAGGAATTAATTTCCTAAAGAAAAACTCGCCCAAAAAATAAATCCGAGTAGAAGAGGAACTTGGTGCATGGCATACGCGCATATCGCATGGGTCAAAATTTGTATTTTTGACCACCCGCTCCACCCACAATGTTGTTTTACAACATATCCATAAGCATATGGTTATATAGTGGAGCTCCTTCTCTATTATACCCAATGTGGGACTAAAGAGAGATTCATTCACTCATAAAATGAGCAAGTATCCTTGGACCCATAGGTCACTAGATCAAACCACACCAAGACCAAAATATTTTTATTAAAACTCATTTTTCTCCAACAATTTTAAGGGAAAAAACATGCAGAGTATAAAACAAATCAGTGCAAGAAAATGTTCGCATGACACATACAAAGTTCAGATGGATCGGAAGAAGTAATGTTTATGTGCTTCAAAGAAACAAAAACCACTGCAATCACTTAAAAGAGTCAAATGATCACAGTACCATGATTGATTAAACTTACTTATTGTTCTGAGAGGAAATATCATGATGCTGTCTTGATTTGGGTTTTTGAGTCTCCACCACCACATTCCCATACAAATCCCCTATTCAAACTGAATCCCATTTTCAAAATATTTCCCTGATTCAAAAGACAAAATTAAGAAAAAAATATTGAACACTTTAAAAGAAGAAGAAAAATGAAACTCAAGGTATACAAAATTAAAGACCTTTTTCTTCTTCTCCTCCTTGTTTTGCCAAATAGTTTCAGCTAAGCACCAGAAATGTAAACAAATTCTTGACTCACAGAAAGAGAAACTCTTAGAGTAAATGAAGAAGATAGTACAGAGTCTACTCTACAGACTATACAAAGATAAGTCTAGTTTTATATATCCCGGTGTAAGTCTAAAATTTTAACCCAAGTGAAGTTACTTTACTACACCAGTTAAATTAAAAAACTGCAAAACTTACCGGTGGAAAGGATGATTAGAAGAAGTAAATATAGCCTTTAAGAGAGAAAGGGAGAATTATGACTTTTAAGAGAGAAATTTGACATGAAGAAGGAAATATAAAGATTAAAATTTACTGTAACCTATGGTTAGTCTCGTCTCGATTGTTGAGTCTTGACCATGGTAAGGTTACTTGCGTGTGGCAAGAATCTTGTGTGTTGTCCCGTCAAAGCTCAATGCTGACCAAACTGATCAGGACGTTTTATGTAAGAAAAGCTCAATGTTGACTAAATAGATAAAGTAGGTATTAACCTGAAAGTTACGAGACGACACAAAGTAAATACAATAGGACCGACTGCAGGCGACTTTCACACAGAACCAAGTGACGAATCTTCAGTAGCGGAATCTCAGTTAACATAATCACGTACATCCGAATCCAATAATAATGGTAACGCCCGATTAAACACGGAAGAGACCGGTAGTAGTAGCAGTAACACCCGCTTATCTACGGGAGAGTTTGGTTCGTTGGAACATGATCCACAACCCTATAACACATTTTTAAAATTTCTTGAAAACCATGACCTTCCAAGGAAGGTTTATCAGAAACATTTCTCGCTGGAATATTAAGAACTCGCCGGAATAATCGTCGGAGCTCTTGTTCCTGCCGGAAATATTCATCACCAAACTTGCGGCTAGTAATCATAGAGTGACCTAAACATAAGGTACCCATTACTGAGAAGAACACCAGATCCATGAGTAAAAACACCAAAGCAGACCTAATAAACTTAACACTAAAACTAACGGCCAAAACAAAACATGACCTAATTAAAATTAGATCAAAGATAATCCCTTGAAGAAAAAACAGAGGATATCTGGAGCTGTCAAACGAAACCGATAAAAACATTGCCGCCGGAGAGGTTGTTGAAGGAACGTTTTGCTTGTAGATTCGAGTTGACGATAGTAGTATGCTTTGGTTTCTTCTCTTCATCAGATCCCAACTCATATTTGCACGAACAACTCAAAACCCATACAACCAGAACCATAAAAAATCAACAGCAAAAGATGGAACGAAAGTAACCAGAAATTAAAACACAACATGCATTAGAAAAAAAGCTAGAAACTTAAAGCAAAGGAGGCTGGAGATCAACATAGATACAAGGCTGCTCAGATCTGCTCCAAAGGAGCCGATCTTAGCAGTCGGCAGCCGGAAATGTTAGGGTTTTTATTTAGGGTTCGGTTTCTTCACCAAGGGTTATTTATGTAGATCACCAAATGTGCCATTACTCAAGTAACAATGTTGCTCTTTTTTTATTGAATGAGTCCACAAAAGAGCGCACCCATATTCGTAGATTGCCTTATAAATAAACGAGTTTCTTTCTTATATGTGTTCGTATGAGACGTGATCACAACGCCATTTCAGAGCTGAAGGATGGTAATGATAATATTGTTTCTGACCAATAGCAATTGAGCAACTTGGTTATGGATCATTAAAGAAAAGTTTAATGGTTTAGATGACCAACTTTTCAATGTGCCACACCCTACCGTTTTTGCTGAACAGAGTGTTATGATGGGCGCTTTACCTAACCCGGATAAAGTTAATTAAGCGTGCAGTTTTTGATCTGGGTACCTATAATGCTTCGGATCCCAATGGCTTTTCGGGTTGTTTTTACACACAAATAAAATACTGGGATGGGTCAGGTGGTTATGGACAGACCGTTCATTGGAACCACCCCAAAACCGCAGAGATACATGAAGGTGGGCCCGTCCCTCGGAGAAGTAGCCCGTTGAGAATTTTCATATTGGGATATCATTTAGTTTAATCTTATAAAGGAAATATGAGATTATTGTTCTTCTACCAAAGGTACATCATGCTGATTGTCTTAAAGATTTTAGACTAATTACATAATTAGAGTTGGTAAATTTTTTTTAAGATTTTTACTAAGAGTATTTCCAGGAGGCTTAATAATGTTAGTGGGTCTTGGTTTTAGAGAAACAAACAACTTTTATTAAAGGTAGAAATATACATGAAAATATTGCTTTTGTTGTTCAAATTTGGAACTGGATTGCTGATACTTTCAAGCTTCAACCAGCGTATAATTTTGTTACTTATTATATGGCTATTAACGGATTGAGTCGTATGATCAAATATTTATGGCTTATTTTCATTATGGCTATAAGGTTTGAATTATGTAAACTGCCGAATAAGGCTTTCTTTGGCGGGGCAACTACTTATTTCGAAAGCTGAAGGCTAAAGTTCATTACCTGATTCACGTGTTTTCTAACCGATATAAAGGATTTATGTTTGACATTCATACATAATTGAGAATTGTGAATTATTTTCGTGTAGAATGCAGGAAAATACGAACTATTTTTCCCATTGAGTGTCACTGGTACCCACATGTGGAGAATGAGCTATTATTTTATTGCGATGGCGCTGCTTTGAATAACCCAGGTGTCGCACGCGTTGGTGTTATAACTCATAATGCTCATTGTGAGTGATTGGGAGCAGTTAGTTTTGGCCCAAGATATACTACTAATTATGTACATTGCTGAACTTTGGGCAATCGCTTATGGCCTCGAAATGGGCGTTCGGTTTGCGTTTCGCAAGATCAGGGTACGTTCAAATTCTTGTAGTATTATTCGTGACTGTAAATCTACGAGTTTGCCTTGGCAAATGAGAAATCGTTCACTAGATGCATGCTCTAGTTATAAAGAAGTCAGTTTTGAACATGTGTATCGTGAGATTAACTCCTCGACGAGCAGTTTGGTTACGAAGGGTTATATTCTGCAATCGAGTGTGAAAAGTACTTATGTTGGCAGGCCTGATTTTATAATTAGTAACGAAATGCCAACTTGTTCTTATTTCAAATTTAATTAGTTTATAAGATTTTGGGGATGTTATGACCTCTTTCTTGATTTCTATTAGGTGTAACTCCTATGTAAATACAATTTTTTTTTCTTCAATATAATTCGATTTATTAAAAAAAACATATAAAAATATTGAAAGCTAATTGAGTGCATCGTCAGACATCGGAAAAAAATAATATTAAAGGTGGGTCAATGAATCCAGACCTTGGATCTATAAATGAGAGATGAAAATAGTTAATCAGCTTCTAACCCAGTTCTCCACTTATCCTAATGCTAGAGTCATTCACATCTCCACCAATTATTGTATAATTATCCCACCTCTAGCAAGGTCATAATAACTGATCTTGGAGATGTTTTATCACTGTTACAGTTGTTGGGTGACCCTTCTATGATTCTAGGTACAGTACTTATGAAGATGACAAGAGGAAATGAAAGTTAGAGGATGATTTCAGTGTGGATAGTTGTTATGATTGTTGATGGGTATTTATCTTTTCCGCATAAATAACTATGGGATCCGAAAATTCCACTAAAGGTTTTTTTCTTGGTTTGGACTCTATGTTTTAATGGTGCCCTGACTAATGATTTCTTGGTGAGAACCGGTAGGTCAAATACAAGCATTTGCATTATTTGTAATGAATATATGGAGACTAATGAGCACCTTTTCCTGCACTATAAAGTAACTACAAAGTTATGGAGTTACTTTTTTGATAGTTTAGGTTTGAAGTGGGTTTTCACGGAGAATGTTAAGCTTATTTTTTGGGAATGACAAAACAAAAAGAATAATGACATGAAAAAAGAAGCTTTGGGGACTTATCCCTTTTGCAATTTGGTGGACAATATGGAAAGAAAGAAACGCTCGTATGGCGACAAGAGAAGCAGAAATTGGAAGCAATTAATCATCTCTATCAAGTGTACTTTGTTTAATTGGGTACGTCTCGTAGGATCTTTAAGGGTTATTCATTAAGTACACTTATTAGCAATTGGAATGTTGTAGTTGGCAGTTGCTAATCCTGTATTTCTCTCCTCCGTAATTTTAGATAGTTCTGCCACTTATTTTATGACTGCAACTATTTTTTATAAACTTTGTCATTTGATTTGTCAAAAAAAATAAAAAATTATATTTTAAAAAGCTAGGAAGTTGTAATAGAAAGAAGTGGCGGGACTTTGAAGTTTTTGTTGAAGAAATTTATTTTTTTAACACAAATATTCTTGCCGAACCGTGAAATTGACCACAAAAAAACCACACTCTCACAATACTCATATAGAACCGTGAAATTGAACCACATAAAAACCACACTCTCACAATATACTCATATATGAAGACCCTGGTTTCTTTGGGAGGCAGGGCCCACTCATTTTGTGTATGACCGGTTTTGATGTGGTTCAATTTCACGAGACTACACTTGGGTAGCCTGCTAGAGACAAAGAGTAATCCAGGAGGGAAAAGCTACAAAACGGAAAGAAATTTCCTTGATAAGGCCTATTCCTATGCACACGCAAAAAAAAAGTTGTTTGGCATACCAGGTGGCATGGCGAACCAATTGCGCCACTATGGGAAAACCAATAAGCGATAGACTTTCTAGCGAGCGATTTTATGAATAATGCTGGCGATATTATGATTATCGCTGGCGTTATACATTAAACCGAGCGATTTAAATAGTATCGCTGGAGATATTAATATTATCGACCATTAGATATTTTGCAACGGCTATTTCCCCATACTGGTTCCTATATATACGCCCTCGTATTTCTCCAGGGTACTCACACCTACTTCAACCTATATACGCCCTCTATCTGTATTCTCATTTTAAATTTCATAATCATCAATGGCGAGATCCAATGAAGATAGGAATGTTATTATGAATCGGTTTAGATTACAACAAGAAATGCATCGAAGGAGGTTGCAAGAACTTGATGATGAGGAAGCTGAAGATATTAAACTAATCGATCGACACTTTGATGCTTATACATACGGGCCTAATACCTAGAGTTCCAGAGCCACAAGAAGTATTCTCAAGAAGGTACACGTATTGAGGGAGGGAATTTTACCATCAGAAGCTGATGCACGATTATTTTCTTCCCAATTGTGTGTACTCTGATCGAGATTTCCAAGGTCGATTTCGTATGCCTCGACATCTGGTGAGAAATATTATTGAATATCTTTGTCGAGTAGAACCTCAATTTAATTATTAGTTTGATACATTGAATATTAGAGGTCATAGCCATAACAAAAAGTTACTTCGGCTTTAAGGATTCTAGGTTATGGAAGACCAGCGGATGCGAACGATGAGTATCTTCGTATGTGTAAAACAACTTCATTCACTTACCTTTCATTGTTTTGTGAAGTAATGATTAATCATTTTGGTCCCACATATTTACGAAAACCAACTGAGAAATATGTTAGACAAATATTGAGGGAGAATGAGGAAAGGGGATTCCCAGGAATGCTAGGTAGTCTCGATTGTATGCATTGGGGTATGGAAAGGATGCCCTGTTTATTGGTCCGGTCAATATAAGGGTCATTATCCAAAACCCACAGTTATCCTTGAAGCTGCTGCTTCTTACGATTGTTGGATATGTCACGTTTTTTTTGGTCTTCCGGGTTCACAAAATAATATCAATGTTTTGCACAAGTCACGTTTGTTTGAATATTTGAAGCATGGAATTTGTCCCCAAGTACGTTTCATGATTAACGGCCACCAGTACACTCATGGCTATTATCTTGCGGATGGTATCTACCCAAAATGGTTCACCTTGATTCAATGCTACCGTCATCCTCCTGCCGGTGCATTGGACCGTTCATACCAGCATTTTAATGATGCCCAAATGGCAGCGAGGAAGGATGTGGAACGCGCTTTTGGAATTTTGAAGTGGAAGTTCGCTATCATTTGTGGCCCATATCGTGGGTTGAGTCCTCGTGAAATGCACAAGACTATGCTCACTTGCATAATTCTTCATAACATGGTAATTCAGGAAACCCGATGTGATTCAAAGTGGACTAACTATGAATATGAAGATTTGAGGTCGGAGATTCAACCAGAAAGATGCGTCCCTGCAAGGAATTATGCTGAAATGACTAATTACATTCAGAACCGAAATTTGTATGACAGTTTAAGAGAAGATCTGAGATTGAATCTTTGGGAAGAGCATGGAAGACAATGAGTTATGTGTTTTAATTTAAGTTATGTATTTTATTTTAAGTTATATATTTTTATTTAATTTTATGAGTAATAGACTTATTTAAGTTAATGAGCAACAACATTTCAAATTAATCAATTTTTCATTTCAAACTAATATTAAGTAGAATGCAACAACAACATATCAAATTAAAATGCAATACTTCAAATTAAAACTTAATTTAATGCATCAATCATCTAGAGGAATTAATACATCAAACTCATCATCAGTTCCATCCTCATCATCATCACCATTGTTGTTAGTAAATCCAGCTTGTTGTTCAATCTGTGCTTGAATCCTGTCAAATTCAATTCGCCACACATGTTTTTGCTGGGCGTTCATTATTGAAGTGTTAGCTTGAAGAATGTTATGCTTATCATAGTCAAACCCAAATTTTTCTTGAGAAAGACGACTTTTTTTACTCTCCCTGTTTTGAAATTTCCTATCAACTGATTTTTGCTTCTCGACTGTGTTTTGATGTTCCATAAACTCCGCCATGTTAAATCCACCCGAACTTCCTCCTTCTTGAGCTAATTTTCTAGCTAGTCCTGCATTGTTCCTCCCTGGCAGTTTTCTCTTACCATCATCATAATTATTAAAAACTAAGTTACCATTTGGGTTTCTTGCAGTATCTGGTGAAGAATTTGATGGACCCGGTGAAAATGGTGAAGAATTTGGTGTTGAGGGAGAAGAATTATATGGTGACCTTTCAGGTACTTGTTGATTAGTTGATAAGAAATTTGGATTATATTTGTTCAACACCTTCAAAATATGATAACAACTTTCGTAACCGAACTGTTTACCATGTTTTCGCTGCCAATCTGTACGAACCTGTCTTTCAAAATCAACATCCACCTGACCACTCTCCTTGCATGCTTTCTTGGCTTGCATTATCAATGCAACATAAGCGGCTACTTCCTTGTTGATTACAATAAAGTGTTCTGCCAATCCTTATATATCACGAGAATTGATGTTCATGGTTTGTTCTTCATGTTTACGAAATATATTATCCCACATGGTGTTACCATGTTGTTGTGCACCATCGATACAATCTTGTGTAAAAAAAACATAATTACGACAAATGCATTCATCTTATATCATGTTGTATTTTGCACCACAGACTTTGTTTTTTTTAGCTTTGCCTTTGCCTTGACTTTGAGATTGTGAAACCATATTACAAGAAATAAAAAATTATAGAGAAGGTGTGAGTGTTTTAGATTCGAAGAAGAAGATTGAGAGATTTAGAAATTATGGTGTGAGTTGAAATGAGATTGAAATTAGGTATTTATAGAGGGGAAAAATAGTAGCTGTTGGATGAAGATCTGACAAGCGATGATCAGACC
Organism: Papaver armeniacum; assembly: GCA_023531295.1. Classification (NCBI taxonomy): domain Eukaryota; kingdom Viridiplantae; phylum Streptophyta; class Magnoliopsida; order Ranunculales; family Papaveraceae; genus Papaver; species Papaver armeniacum. Next base: position 91,641 of record JAJJWW010000527.1, read on the forward strand.
GGCGAGCGATGTCTTGACTAGCGCTGGCGCTTTAAAGACCAGCGAGCGTTATTATGACCATCGAGCGATGAAAACTCTATCGCTCGCTGGAAACTCCAGCGTGTATGCCTATATGTTATTTCTGACATATAGGCATGTGAGTTTGGTAGTTTGGCATACCCATAGTGGGTGCATATATGGAAAAACATGATGTTTGCCATATGCATAGGAATATGGGTAACTGATTGTTTACGAATCCTATTATTGGGGATGTAAAACGGCTCGGATATTGGGGGCTTATGAGGTCATGAAATAACAATGCATAGAGCCCCTTATCCTGGTATTTTATGTAATACCTAATCTACCCTTAACATGATTAGTACTAATTAAATTGATTAAGCTAACTAATCAGTATTAGTGAATGGATTAGACAAATCAAATGATTAAACTTTTGGAAATCAAAACTTGATTTTCCTTGATTTTGACGAAGGAAGAATGGTGATTTTGGCGAAATTATTTGGAAAAAATTTCACCAAAAATGATGAAACCCTTCGTCACAAAACTCGGGATAACCTTATAATCAACATCAATTTTATCGATTCAAATCCGTTAAAAATCAGAGAAAAATCTGAAAATTTTACTTGTTACGGATGGGATATTGTGTCGAACCAGCCGTAAATAAGCTATTACGGTTGGGATATAAGGAATTCCCAGCCGTGAACAAGAAAAACAGATGGGAAGTGAAGAACTTATAGTCGTTATTCTTCCCAGAATCTCCTGAGTCTGTATTACGGCTGGGATAACATATATTTCCCGTCCGTAAATGAATATGTAAGTTGAGGAATTTTGATTTTCAACATGAATACATACTACAATTGAAAATTAGTAATACTTTCATTAATTAGACCACAATAAAACCCATTACATACTTAATAGATCCCCATTACAAAGTTGGATTTAATAACATCCTTTTGATGTATCAAGAAGTCTTTGATGATGACGAATTGTGCTTCGAAGTTGAAATTATAACCTTTCCATTTTCTCAATTCCTTCTTAGGTCGAGCTACGACTTCTCCATCAGTCTCACCTCTAAGTCGAAGTTGCTTGCACATACGAAGTAAAGCCATATATTCTTCTACTTTTTTGCGTATATCTGAAAATCGAAGATATAATTCAACCCCATCTTGGTTGTTAGTGTTACCTGTTTCACTACAAAAAATTTCAAAAATCTTACTCTAATAAATTGACTTGGTAAACCACCTTTCCTTGGTTCTTCACCCCTCTTTGCATAGCATAGTACAAATTTTTTGCAAAGAGATAAGTTTTCCTCCAAAGTAAAGTTGGGTTTATCGTTTGAGTACATTGCATTGAGTTTGTAGGAGTTTTGGTGGAGAATATTGATGTAGAAGGTGTGATTTTGATTTGGAATGGGTGGTTATATGGAGGTGGGGTTATTTCAAGTTTAAATAAGTGGTTGAACATCTAGAGCTTTCTGTAGATCAGTCTTCAAACCGATCTATTTTCCAAAATTCAAAAAACTAGCCGATATGATGTGGTACAAAAGGAAACTATAGGTGTTTACGGCTAGGAATTCGAAAGGAAGACCTAGCCGTAATTCTGTATAAACCTGCAGGGTTTTGGTGTGTCAGATTTACGGCTAGGTATATCTGGCCGTAAATAAGAGTTGTTAATTTATGTCAGAATTACGGCTTGGATATGTAGCCGTAACAAGGAACCATTTTCTTTTTGGGTTATCAGAGTGACATAAAAAAGATTATGGATGTTTTTCCTAACCGTTTTTGTGTTACAGTCAGGAACTTGAAATGTCGACCAAGCTGTAAACCAGAGTTGTAAATTTATGTCAAAATTACGGTTTAGAGTCCTAACTGTATAGTTATACACAGCTTGGATATGTAGCCGTAACAATGAGCCATTTTATTTTTGAGTTATCAGAGTAATATACGACTAGGTAATTACTAACCGTAAACTATTTGCGGAAGCTTTTCCTAACCATTTTCGGTTTTACGACCGGGAATTTCTAACCAGAAAACTGTGCAAGTTTATTTGACAAGAATTATATGTATTTTCGGCTAGGTTATGTGAAGCATCGACCTAGCCGAAAGTGCACAAAAAAATTCAATAATGTTGATTTTCTTAGATTAGACAAACGGAAAGACTAACATTCATTCACTAACATGCAAAGTTATAAAAATTCATCCATCCAAATCCATAACCAAACAACGAAAATAGTAAATAGACAAAGTCTTAAATAATAAAACATCCATGAAGTAAAATAATAAAACCCGATGAAATAGTCATTCACTTGATTCCTCCTCCGAAGATGAGCGCATAAACGCATCCAAATCATCCTCTTTCTCCTGTTCCACAACTTGTTCTACAACTCTAGATTTTTTACCTCTTCCACTGCCACCTTGAATTGGAGTCTTTTTACATCCACCACGAGCACTTGTTCCAGCACCTCCACCACGAGCACTTGTTCCAGCACGTCCACCTCGAGCACTTGTTCCAGCATGGCCACCTTTTTCGTATTTTTTACCTCCACCTCGACCGCGTCGACCACCTTTTCCTTGCTTAGATTGAACTTGCTCACCGAAGGGAGTGACCGAGTCATCGCTAGAAGAAGGAGACCTAGCCCTTTTAGCTCTCGTTGGTCGGTCCTCTTCATAAGCATATAAACCTCCTTTCTTAGGGATTATTATGCCTTTAAATCGATTCCGGAGTAATCTTTGTTCACGTACCGTTAAGTCCTCACCCGAATTAATCATACGGGTGATGTCCTTGACCACCCAATTAACTCGTTCAACCTATTTTTTCATATCAAACACACATACTCTAATTATTCATAGATAATTAAAAAACAACAACATATACAAACATAATTAGTAGTATATGTACCACCATCTTCTCCCAATCATCTTCTTTATTCATTGATGCCTTTGATTTTGAACTCTTTTTCTTTGCATTCTTGAAATGTCTCTGCGCCTCCGGATCCAAATTTTCCACATAAGGATGAGCCCACTCTTGATACCATTCTATGTAATTCGCATCCGCATCGGAAGTCCCATGAGAATCTTCAAGCGCTCTTCTACTCATTTGGTTTACTTGTTCGGAACGAGCATTGCAATGCTTGATCAACGGTGCTGGTTCATAGGTCAATTTGACATCTTTGTCCTTAAATTGGGAGTTGGCTATGCTCAGTGTAAAACGAGAGTCTTCAGGTAGAATTTTCTGCACAATACCAATTTGGCGGAACGTTTTACGAGGATCTAAAATGACGAACCCAGTTGAATGAAACAAAGGTCCCATATAGGTCGCCACATTAGAAAAAACTCTATCACCAACTTCATCTTCTTCATCCTCATCAAGTTTCAAATATGGATCAAAAACCACATCATCAATTGTCAAAGCATATAACTTTTTCCTCATATCGACCATTTCCTTTTCTTTAGCCTTGTGTAGAGTCCCTCCAAAGGGGTATCTTCCTCCTGTAGGTTTCTCTAGAGGCCAGTTTGTATTCCGAGAAGGCCTCAAGCATTTAAAATGTTCGTAAGCCCATGACTACAGAAAAAAAAAAGAATTATAAATAAGATATTACACACAAACCAATATATAAAAGTAAAATAAATAAACATTTGGTATACTAAAACAAAAGAATAAGATACCTGGATAAGAGCAACACATCCCGTAATTTTCGTTTTGTTCCACCTAGAAGCTTTGCAAAGACTGTCCATCACACTAGCAAGGAGGGCGGTGCCCCACGAGTACCTAGGTACCTCGTTTGTTTCCATATCGAGATTGAGAGTCTTCAACCACTGGAAATAACAAGCATTTACCTTATTTCTTGTGAAATCGGGGAATAAGACGGTCCCAAGAGCGTGCAACAAGTAAGCTATAGTTGTATGTCTAGCTCTTTCTGCGTCCATCACCACCTATCCACTAGCAGTCTTGCGGTTAAAATCTCCAAACTTGTACCTCAGACGAACCAAATTAATCTTCCTTGACATATTAACTGTTTCACTAAGTTCACCCGGTTAACTAAATTCCCTTTTAGCACTAGGCATGGCTCCATACCCTATCTCAAACTCTTCTTCCGCTTCATCTTTGCCTCACCCAAGACAGTCTTTTGCCAAGACACAAAGATGATCAAAAGGAATAGAATTGTTGAAACCCTCAAACACAACCTTTCCTTCCAAAGCAAGACTGGTGATTTGTTTTGCATCATCCGAAGTGATAGTCATCTCGCCGAACGGGAGTAGAAAAGTCATGGTTTTGGGCCAGAATCTTTCTCTAAAACCACAAACTGTCAAAACATCATATATCTTCTGCAAAGCCTCAATTTCAGACCATAACCCCGAAGCTTTTACCAAAGCTACCACATTTGGATGCTCTTTATACAACGACCAAAACCTTCCTTGTTGGTGCTTTAGTTTGCAGACCGCTTTATCAGGAAACTACAAAGAATATAAAGTTGTTACAATTAAATATCCATAATAAAATGAAAATATTAAGTTTGATTTATTACCTTTGCGGCACAGAAACCAGCAGCCCATGATGACTGGTAACCAAACAAGACAGATCTATCCTTTGGCTCACCCCAAGGTCTCCCATTCCTCTTGGGAGGTAAAAACACCATAGCACCAATGATTTTTCTTGCAATTTCTTTTGGTGGATACTTCTTCTTTCCCTTCTTATTGTCCTCCTCAAATATGGCTTTACCTTTATCAATAGCAGCACCATTAGAAGTGCCAACTTCAGTTCCTCCAGTAACAACAAATACACCTTCACTTCCTCCAGCAACTCCAACTCCGGTTCCTCCAGTAATAGCAACTCCAACTTCAGTTCCTCCAGTAACAACAACTCCAACTTCACTTCCTCCACCTGTGGAAACTACAACTTGACTACCTAAAGCAGTTCCAAATCCAACTCCATCTCCTACACCTTCATTTTCTCCACCAGTCACAATTCCACTTGCATTCCTTGCGTTTGCACCCAACGGTTTTGTGTGACGAGGTTGCAGAGTCAGGTCACTACGAGGTGTTACTTCTGTGATCTTTTCTTGTTCTTTTATTTTCCTATGTTCAAAGACAAACAAGGCCAAAAACCAAAAGTAGATAAGTAAACACGACTGGGAAATTTTGACAAAACCAAGCCGTGACACTTAAAACGACTAGGAAAACTGGATAGTCCCAGACGAAATCAAAATTACAGATGGGACATTAAGTAATCGACCTAGACGTAAAACAAATAACGTCTAGGAAACATAATTTGCAGCTTGGTTACTCCTATCACGGATAAGAAAACCTATACGTGAAAATACAGCTGGTTTAATATTTAGCAAAGTAACACTTACGGCTAGGACAAACCAAACCGTAATATAAAATCGGTTAGGAAACTAACTATTATGGTTAGAAAACAAAATTATGGATAGAAAGACCAAGATGTAAACACTACCGTTTAAAAAAAAAATCGAACACAGGAGAATATACAGCCAGGAATAACCTAGTCATATACGACTTTTTGCGGATAGGATTTCCCAATCTCGTACGCAACGATTTTTTTACTGCTGGGAGTTCTTATAAATCCCAACCGTAAAGCTTACAAACGGTTGGGAGTTCTTATATAAACCAACCGTAAGACATATACACGGCTGGGAAAACAATAGATCCCAACCGTGAGGCCTATTTACGGCTGGGAATACAAGAACTCCCAGCCCTAAGCATTTTCAGAAACTCTTTTTTCAGACCTAAAATTTTCGAAACCAACAGAATAATCAACAAAACGCTTTAATAAAGAGTGGGTTTTTCAATTCATACCTATTGATGTCATATCAGGAGTCTCGGCGGCTGGTGCATCTCCTTCATTCACTTCTTCTTGATCTTCAGTTTCATCTTCATTTGATGAAGTTGGTTTCTCTGCTTTGGAAGGAGGTGGATTCGACGAAGATTGACCTAGATTTTCCTTAGGTTTCATGGTTTTATACAATGAATTTAATCGACGATGATTTTTTTTGAATCGACGATTAATCGTTTCAAACGAAGAATGGAAGAAGAAGAAGGAGGAAAACAGAAAGAGAAGAGTGTGGGAAGAAGAAGAGGGAGGGACAATTTATTTTTTCTTTTAATGATTTTCAGTTTTTTTTTTGTTTTAATGATTTTTCAGTTTTTTTTTTTAATTAGATTAATGGAAGGGTAGAAGGGTAATAAGTTAAAATAATTGAGGGTATTTTTGAACTTGTACATAAATTTGGTCTCCCCCTATAAAATTTTGGTTCCAATTAGTAATTTAAGCCCCAAAATCCTAGCCCCCTACATCCCCAATAATATGATTCTTTTGGACTGATAATTAGGGGAAAGTAAAGAGGCAGAGAAGAAGTTTCTATTGATCAGAGTTAGTGTTACATAGATATAGTCCTTTGTATACATACAATTGGACTAAAAACCCTAGCTACTATATTGGGCCGCACATCCATGGGATACACGCCCTACAACACTCCCCCTTGTGCGGTCCAGTAGAACTTCATATGCAGTGCTTCACATTTAGTGCTTCGAATATAGTTCTTCAAATATCGTCCTCTCCTTGATGACTATTGATGAATCAATAGCCTCATTAAAACTTTGACAAGGAAAAACCCAGTGGGATAAAACCTTGGTACAACTCTTCACATGTATTACTTCACATGTTGTCTCGTACTTTACATGTAGTTCATCACATGCAATACGATCTTCAAAGATCGATGAGTCTAAGTTAATTGCCTCGTTAAAACTTCGTCAGGAAAACCCAGAGGGACAAAACCTGAACTAAAGAAAAAGAGTACAATATTAAGCAAACTTAGAACATAGTTGGACTCAAATATGTTTCCTCATTAAAACCTTGATGAAGGGAAAAGAGTACAACGTGATAGATGCAAGTAAAGGTGATCCGTTGCAGATGATCACTTTGGTCCGTTGAAGTTGACTAGTTGCTTCACAACTCTTAAGGCAGAAAATCCTCGTGGGAAAGACAATAGCCTTAGATGGGAAATTACATTCTCGGTGTTTATTGTTGTCTCATTAAAAACCTTGCCGAGTAACAAAACCCTGTGGGAAAAAGCAACCTCGGTGAAGGAAAATAGTTCAACACACCATTAGATGATCCCCCTGATGTCAGACAATTTTCATTAGTCTAATGCAGTCAAAAGGAGTTTATCACACTTTAGTTTGGTGATTGAATGTTTATAAGACCATGTTGTTGATTCTGGAAGTTATGTTGCTTAAGAGAATATGGCATTTCATTTCTTTGATTCAGATATTTTCAGTAATATCAACGCGATCTTTATGTCTTGAACGTTCAACATACTTGATTTTTTTAGTGTTGTCTCGCTAAAAACCTTGTCGAGTAACAAAACCCTTTGGGAAAAACTATTCTCGATCAAAGGGAAAAAGAGTACAACACAGCTTCAATTTCGAAGTAAAATATGTCGACATCATATCCTTGGATCCTCCCCATGATGTCGACATCTCCCCTTGATTACTTTCAGAGTTGTTCCAGACAGTTCCTTTAGTCATGTATTTTTCGAAACTGAATATCGGTAATGACCTAGAACATAGTTCACCATATCTCCCCCTGATTACTTTCTATGGAGAAGAGATTATTGTTTCTTCATAATCAACAACTTTTGAATTGAACTTTCATTAGCATCCCTTTTAATGTCATTACAGGGATAAAAACAAATTTATGTCAATGGTTACTTTTAAGTACATGATTATATTCACTATACCATTCCAATGACGTTGCATTGGCGCTGAGTTATATCTAGCTAACAAGTTCACTGAGGATGTAACATTTGTCCGAGTACATTATGCTAAGTACAATAATGCGTCTATTATACTTAGATAAGGAAAGTTCATCTCCCGACACAACTTCGTCATCTTCCTTTAGACGAATTGGTCATTTATGTACATTTGAAACTCGACTAATCATGAGAGTGCTAGCAGGATGCATGTCCTTGTTAAATTGCCTGACAATGGACATATACAAACTGGTGGAATAATATACCACGAACTCGGTCTTCCAGTTCAGAACATATATAAGATCGAGATTTCTCAGGATTTTCATCTCAAATTCAGATTTTAAATAGCTTGTAAGATCTCTTATTCCATTAAGAGTACTTATCATGTCCATATCGTTGACATATATAGCTATAATTCTTAATCACGAACTTATTAATACGCATGGCACAAAACCGTACTTGTTTATCCCTTCCCAATCAAATAGTCACTTAGACGGGTATACCACATCCGCCTGATTGTTTAAATCAATAAGTGAGTGTTCTAGTGTAACTGCAAACATACTCCGTGGTTTAGAGTCATTCGACTTGGGAAGCAAAAGGCCATCATGCACTTTTGAAAATATCTTCTATCTATTGATTCTTTCAGAGATACGTAACAACCACATACATATGCTGCATTTCAATTCTTTTTGAAATTACCAAGCTAACTAAGTAGCGGAACACTATAAAGTTCATTACAAGAGAACAATTCCAGGGCTTTGTGAGAAACCTCGCGCCATAAGGCGAGTCTTTATACTTTAAGACTGCTTTCTTCTCATTATGCTTTGTGACAAATTAATCATGTATGTCCCACATGCTTTATACTAGGTTGGTTAGCACTACCACACCAAATACCCGTATATTTTTCAAAGAACTAAGTTCTACCTGGATTGCGTAGGCGAGATATGTTATTTATTTGAAATTAATCAAAATAAAGCATGATTCGATCTCATTGTGATCTACTTGTGGAGCAACTATTTATGGATTATATCATCACTGTGCACGCATGATCCTTCCATTGGCTCATGTGTATTCTCATAATCCATCAGGATTTCATTGTTCTCTAGAATCATTTAAAACTTGGGAGCGTCCTCCAGTATTGATTCATGGACATAGTCAGAGACAATCAAATGAGATGGTTTCATTAATGATACAAATTAGGTTGTGCCTTGCTCATCTACTTCCTTTCTAGGTGATCATTGATCAAACCTGGTGGTCTCTCCATCTTCCTTTATGGAGCCTCGGCCTCAACTACACTTCCACCAAGTGTAGTTGCAACACCTTAGTCTGGGGTGTACCCCATACTGAGGATTTCTAACCTTGCAGGAATATTTGCAGCTGGTATGTGTGATCTTGTCACTTTAGCGACATCAGTGTACATTCTGAAAATCGATTATTCTTTGTAACTTCACATTTACATTTGTAGAGTACAAGAATCAATATGAGACACAGTGGGAACACGCCACGATAATTCCCGTCGTTCCCTTAGAAAATACGTTTTCTTATCTCCCCCTAACGACGGGAAGACTGTCTCATTAAAATGACAACCCGCAAATCTAGCGGTAAAAGATCTCCTGCCAAAGGTTTTAAAAATGCGGATAATTATTGGGAACTCATTTCCAACATAACTACTTAACAGTTTTGAAGACCCATCATAGTACGATGTGGAATCGTAATGTCACATGTATAGTGCAACCAAAAATGCGTAAGAACACGAATGTCAGGCTTAAATCCAGTTACCAACTTGTACGCAAAAAAAAGGTTGACTAATATTGGGGTCTAAAAACGAATTAAGTAAAGATGCGTGTAATATTGCATATCCCCAAAGCAATAAAAGGTAGGTTAGTATGCATAACCTATTCCTTAGACACCATCTTTAACCTTTGATGGTAGCCTCTGCGAGACCATTGGGTATAAGATGCTCTATATTGATCCTATTAAACATGCAATATTCATCAAGACCTTTTGATGTAAATTCTCTAGCATTAACAAGGGTGGTGAGCCTTTGCAATTTGCATTGTGTAATATGTGCTAGGAGTTTTCAAACACAAATTTCTTTGGAACTATAACTAGTCCAAAATGTCAAAACATTCATCAGATCCATAAGTCACTTTAATGGTCCGCATTCTGCATGAATATTTTTCTAAATTTCACCTTGTTTTCTTTGTAATATGGATTGTTTACCATTTGCATCTTAGGATGGTCTCAGTCCTGTTTTACTGAAGACTTTATGAAATGAGTGATATGTTTTCTTACTTAAAAGCATAATGGGAGGGAGGGGAGTTGTGCATCTAGTACTTTAGAAAACACTTATCGAGAGATATGTCGATACTTCACATTCTGTCAATCTTTTAACCGTTGTATCTTCCACTCAAACGCAGTGATGTACGTATGATTCCTTTCAAAACGAAACATCATATTACAATCACAATGTCTTTATGGTTATGTCAAAGTCTGTAGGAGTCAATTCCCAACATTTCATCGTCGGAATCAATATGGATTCAACAATCCAAATATTATAGTGATTTACATTTCACTAGATTGAATCATTAGTTTTTCTAAAATATGTTTCCTTCCAAATACATTAGAGACTATAAAAGATGCAGTCGATTACATTCTCATCACTGTGAGTTTACACATGATATCCACTTGCATGGGTTTCTTTGAAAATTTAACAAGGTGTTACTAGCCCTTAATACATATAGAGCTTATGTGACTTTTAGTATTTGTTCCATCTTGGAAAAAAATTTATGAGCTGTGCTTCGCTCGATAATCCAATCATCATAGTTACATTATAAGGAATTAGTTCAACAACTAGTGTATATTCCTTAAATTAATGGACGAAAAACAACTATCAGTTAGACATTTGGGTCTTGAGAGTTTTAATAAGTGGTGTGGCCTTATGAAGTAACAAAAGTGAGATTCAACTCAAGTACTTTAGAGTGATATATATTACGTTTCACCCAATATATCTCAAGTACTTTAGAGAATTTATGTCTCGTGTTTTCATTCCATAAATGTATACATTGGATCTAGTTCAACTGAATAAGATAGTTAATTGGCCAGGCAAAGTTCTTGTTGCCATTGAAGTTGATGTGAAAATTGGTTGTTACTATGATACACACATTACATTGTATATACCAACACATATGACCAGGTGCATTTCCAACTCTTTTATTTATGATGGGAGCTAGATTACATTTTAGCTGATCCCATATTCGGTTGATACTTGTGTGTTGGTGTTATTACTACCGAAGACAAAAGTACATCTTTGTCTCATGATATATATGTCCCTTTTCTTTATATGAGTCGGTACGTCTGACCCTCATTACTTCGGGATTCTTTCCATTTTCAATTTTTGCTACATTTAGCTAAACTTTAAGAAATTTCTTTATCTCAACAGGCCAAGAGAATCTCACTACACATGTCAACCACTTACTTTAGGTTGAATGTATTACTAAAGATAGTTCTCTTGTTGTCATACTTCAACATATACTGATTCGTTAGTATCATGGATGAAGTAGAGAAATAGAAATTTTCTGACTCATATCATCTTTTGTGAGTTTTTCCACAAAAATTGGAATACATGTGATTTTATTTGAACGTATCTTTTGCAACTACTGGAAAATTAATAGTCGAGCAAATGGATTACATTCCACGGAACATTCAAATTTTGGGAAGAAAATATCAAGTACGCAAAAATGGTGTTCAAGTACTTCTAAACCCCAAATAAATACATTTGAATCGAGTTGGTACAACTAATTGAACAAAATACACCATTCAACTATAACCGATATCATATTCAAGAGAACAAAATAACATTAAGACCAAAATTCTTAATGATCGAGATCAGCACTCATAATTTAAATTGATTGTTTATGGACTTATCTTAAGAAAAAAAACCAGAACTAGACATGTTCTAAAAAAAAGAGCCAAGAAGTACTCAGTTTAAAATAACCAAATTAGTTACATCCCTCAAGCTCTGGTTCCTGCTATATATACACAGAACCAGAACATCCTTGGTCGCACACATCCCAGAACCAGATCGGAACAAGGTATGACACAGCTGGACCACAACACAGAACATGGTAGAGTCTGTTAGAGCATTGCTCGGTCGAACTCACATGCGTTTCTATCTCAAGCATGTTTGTCAATGTTAGTGATCAAAACTATAAGTCTTGATTTCTAGCCTATTATAGCTAAAGATCTCGGACTAGGATAGAAAGTGTAGTTGAGCTCAAGACTCCATGGCAATCATCATACAAGACGAAGGACTACTCAAGGAACTGGTGGAACTTCATCGACTAAAATGTATGTGGAGACTTGAAATTATTTGTCACTCAAAAGTCTATTTACTCTATCTCCTATTCTTGAGACAAAAGTCGTTTTGATATATAGACTTTCATTATACACATTTGCTATTTCGAGCCGAGTTTATCTCGCCTATCTATTTCTCGAAATATGTGTTGGTAAGCTTTCGCTTTAGCCAAATTCATCTTTACCTAGTGACGAATGTCATGTTATGTTTCAAACACTTTGAAAATTGCTCGATTGAAAAATGGTCTCGTGAATAACGGCTATATAACGTCCTCTCGAGAATGTTTCAATGATTAAAATGAGAGTTTAGATTACATAACCTTTGGTAGGATATAAGCATTGTTGTGAAAACACATATATGTATAAGTCCTTATTCCTTGAACCAAAGTTTGCGAACTTTGTTGATCAAGAGAAACGGAATGTGGCGTGAGCCAAGTCCGCGAACTGGCGGAAGTTCTCGACCCGAAAATTTCTGCTGGAGTTTGTGAACTCCTTTCGTGAGCTTAACTCCGCGAACCCAGTCCGCGAACTTGAGTAGCTTATATCTAAAATCAGTTGTTCTTGAACTCATGTTTATATAAACTAAGGAATTCTTTTGCAAACCGTGTCTATAAAGTTCATGAACCGATTCGAGTGAATCAAACCGTTTTTGCTTCGATCGTGTCTTGTGTAGTTACATAAGATCTAAGCAATCGAAAAACTCTCTAACTAGTTCATTTGAGTCATTTGAACTAGTTATGGTGAAGAATAATATGGTTAGTATGAAATTTCTCATATGGCTAACCATTTGGTTAACTATTGTTGAACCAACAAATGTCAATGTTTGGGATATTGATTACGGTATTTCCACCGCTCCTTGTGGGTTCGACCCGTACTTGCCTCTGTCTACTAGTTAGACACCGTGCGATTGCGGTTATTATAATATAGGCATCTCCGGATCCCATCATGGGTGAGATCAGCTAAGGTAATCAAGTACGTAGCATCTTGCTGGGATCAGAGGCGTAGGAGCATAACTGTACCTTGGATCAGTGTGAGATTGGTTGGGGTTCAACTACAGTCCTGACCGAAATTAATTTGGAGTAGGCTAAGTGCCTGTAGCGGCTTAATACAGTGTGTGTTCAATATGGACTAGGTCCCGGGGTTTTTCTGCATTTGCGGTTTCCTCGTTAACAAAATTTTGGTGTCTGTGTTATTTCTATTCCGCATTATATTTGTTTATATAATTGAAATATCACAGGTTGTGCGTTGTTCAATCAATTAGAATATCCGACCTTTTGGTTGTTGATTTAAATTGATTGACACTTGGATATTGGTCTTTGGTCCATCCAAGTTATCTCTCTTTGATAAAGACTCGCAGATTTCTATTTGCTTGAGTAAATATCAAATCGAGAGATTGAGATATAAACTCTTTGATATACTTTTCTCTATATTGATTCTGACTGTCTAGTTGATTCTCTAGAAAGTATATTGGAGTTTGTCCATACAGATTGCTAAGCGAAATATTGGGTGTGGTTGTTGTACCCCCACTTTTTCAATTGGTATCAGAGCAGGCAAACACGTTCAAGACCTTATAAGTCTGTGTTTGTAGTGATCTGGTGCTATCTCTATTAACATACCACCAGTCTTCGATGCCTCTAATTACTTATGGTGGAAAATTGCTATGTGAGCTTTTCTTCAAGCGCGTGATTTTCAATCATGGGTATATGTTGTTAATGGCTATGATCCTCCCGTTGTGGAAGTTGGAAATGTAAACGTTCCCAAGAATATTGGTGAATACAGCCCTGCTGAGATACTTGCTGCAAAGCAAAATTACGACGGTTTGAATGCCATCATACATGCCATTACCCCAAATCTTCAGCACCATGTGTCAAATTGCACTAAGTCGCAAGAAGCTTGGGATATCTTAGAAACCCTTTTTGAAGGTAATACCGGTGAAAAGGAAGCTAGGCTTCAAAACCTTAATTCCGATTGGGAAAACCTTCGTATGGCAGATGAAGAAACATTTGATGAGTTTAATCACAAAGTGTCTGAAATTGTTAATGCATCTTGCATTGGGTAGGATTATTCCTGAAAAGACATTGTGATGAAAATTCTCAGATCGATGTCATCCAGATACGATTCTAAGAAGCATGCCATCGTTGAGGGAAATAACCTTGATAATCTCTCCATAAATACGCTGGTTGGGAAGCTTAAGATATTTGATCATGAACATTCATCCAAAACTAAGGATGTTGCGTTCAAAGCACTAAAGGACACTAAATTACTTGATAAAAGTAAAAAAGTGTATATCTCTGAAGATGATCACTCTGAGACAGATTCATCAGATGAAGATCTTGACAAATCAGTCTCGATAATCACAAGATAGTTCAGGGATCTTCTGCTGAAGAGAAGTAAACGGTTCTCCATAGATAAGCCTAAGGCATCAGTCAAACCTCATAATCATGTTCCTCCTAAAAATAGGGATATTGATGAAACTGATGATGAGGATATGCCTCAGTGCTTTAAGCGTAAAGGATTTGGTCATTTTGCATACGAGTGCCCAAATTGTAGAAAATACACTGGGAACAAAGGTCTTGCTGCAACTCTTGATGAAATGTCTGACAACTATGATTCTAATGAAGACGAGAAATCAAGTTTTGCACTTGTTGGTGAAAATATTGATTTTGATAATTGTAGCAATACATACATCAATCTTGATATTCTTTTAGAAGATAATCCAACTATT